>BMAO01030667.1:0-21271 GCA_019973975.1 Trichonephila clavata | reverse complement strand
GCTTTGGTTGAAATACAAACATGGCAACAATGACAGAGAAGAGTTTTTGCGTATTATTGAGTATGCACGAGTTTTTTTTTCAGTTATTCGCTAGCACGAGTTTTTCCAGTTATTAGTAGGATGTAGAAATCCCTACGGAAAAGAAGCACCAACCAACAACAACATTCTGTGATGGTATCCTCAATTTAATAAAACAGGATTGCTTATGTAAAAAGAAAAGCAGCGGCTGGCCAGGGGTCTCAAGAGAGGATGAGGCAGAGTTTTTGTCTAGAGTCCTCGGTTGTCAACGAGAGTTGCCGGCTGTAAACTTGGAACATCCAGAAAATAACATGGAAAATTTAACGAAAAAAATCAAATTTTAAGCCGCATTATTCGCAATTCACACAACAATTAACAGAGGACGACAAGTAAATATTTGTGCAGCATTATGAGCCATTGATAGAGTGATGCTGTAAAATGTATGGAACGAACTGGATTGCAGATTGGACTTATGGCGTATAACAAGAGGGTCACATCGAACATTTGCAACAGAAAAAAAAACTTGGCTTATTTCTCTTTACATCCATGCATCACTTATTGCAATGAGTGCAATAGTTTCGATAATATGATTTTTTAAAATAGGGTCCATCATTTGTACTCACCCTTGTGACGTTTGAGATAGATAAAGGTAGCGTGATATTGACTAACTTAAACATTAAGTTTATTACGTCTCAGCTATTATTTACAGAATATACATTGAAGTTATTAAAATTGTGGAGATTATTAGAGTTCAAAAAATATTGTTTGTGGGGGCAGGAGTTTTTGCGTTCGTTCTCAGCGAAGTTATCAGACCATCTCCTGTTCTCTCTTTATGCCCTCTCTAGGGTCTCGGGGATGACGCGGGTTGGCGTCTTTAGCTTCGAGTTACATACATTTCGTGGATGGAGTAGGGATCTCTCTTGTGGTGTCAAAGGTTGCCAGGGATGATGTCCCAGACAAGACCACGCAATATTTTAAGGGTGCAGATGTCATTGCGTGTGTGTGGATCCTTCCTCGAAAGAAATATATTCACAGCTGTGTGGCTGGAAACACAAACACGTTGTTGTTGCTTATGCCACCTGTCTGACGTAGTCATATCGAGGCCACGAAATTCATCATGGCAACGGGCTCGAGATACGCCTGTCGTTAGCCTAAGCTTTGAGCCCATGAAGGTGACAGTACGATTTGTTCACGATAGATGGCGACACCATTCGAACACACAGATTTAACGAGCACGTACTCCGTGTGTACTCGGTGAATATTTATGGCATCTGGCATCGAACCCAGGCCTTCCGGTCTGGCGTCCGATGCTCTAACCACTAGGCTACCCACGACCCACACGTTACACCCTGTATAAGAAGAAATCTACAGATTCCACACAGTCGCATCACTGAAAGGATCATAACAGAGGAAATGCACAAATGCTGTAATAAAATTATACTTATTCCACATTTGATATTTTGTATTGTGGTGAATAGCATTTTGTTTATTTTCATTCAAGCTGATTCAAAAAATTTCAGGAAGTATAACAATACATTTCATTTAACACAATCAGTATGAAATAAAGTGAAAACTTTTGTATATTCGTAATCGAAAGTCTAATGCCAATCTCTAATATATCAAAATTGCTCAATGTGATTAACTGAATTTAATTAACTAAAACTATACGATTTAAGTATCACTAAGGGAAGTAATGAATCAAATTTCCGTAATTGTTTTTAAAATGATTAATGTACAAAAATCTTAATGTTAATGTAATGAGCTTCAGGGCTTCAATTAATATTTATAGAAATAAACAATGTTTCGAATTTTCGATTTAAAAAAAATAATATAAGTACCTTTTTATTATTTGTAAAATCCTAAAATAAATGATGCAATCCTAAGCACGCGATCATTAAAATCTCTTGTTTCTTGAGATTCAAAGCTTAAGAGCATCACATTGCAAAAGTGTATTTGTAATATTGTTAAGTCAATTACTCCGAAAAATAAATTTTTTGCGTAAATATTTGATTAATTAATGCTTAATTTTCTGAAGATTGATCTAGAAACTCGTGACTTCGTTTATCACGTGACTGACTTCGCATGAATGGGCTCAATTTATGACTGCCACATGATAAAGACAAACACGTGTTCTTCATCGAATTCAGAACACACATTAAACTAATTGTATTCTTGTTCTATTTGTAAAATTAGGTAAAATATGAAATTTCATCACTGGATAAACATTTTCAAAAGTTATACAAAACAATTTCTTCAAAAAAAAATTTTTAATTTTTTTTAAAAAAAATTTTATTTTATGCATGTATTTTAAATAAAGTATATTTTGCATTGCATTGTTATTATTGACAAATCTTTACTTTTTAAGAGAAAGTTTTTTACAAAGAGCAAAAGTCGTCAACAACGAACACATGAACTGATCAGCTGGAAGCACATGATTACGTTTATCGTGTTACTATGACGTCACATGAATTTTTGAACTGATTGGCTAGAAACACGTGGTTGTCTTTATCATGTGACTACGACGTCACATGAATTTATATATTCCATTTATGATTTAATTGGTAGAAGATACGTGATTGTCGTTATCATGTAACAATGATGTAACATGATTCAGCTCAGCGGTTTTTAAAGTTTGATCCGTGGACCCCAGGAGGTCAACGCTTTAATAGAGGGTTTGCGATGGTCTCTCCTTTAATGTTAAGACTTCTCTCACAGGCTCTGAAAAGTCTCGCGGGAAAATTGAAATAGTGATTTAGTGATCCTAAGCTAAATCACTAAATTGACCCCAATGAAAAAACTTTACCGGATCACGTATTTCGTTCAAGAAAACTGAGATATTTATTGTTTGCAATTACATAGCCGAAACCCAGTGGCTGAATTGTAGTGTATCGCGCTTCCACACCACAGGTCTCGGGTTCAAATCCCGGGCTGGGCAAGGTTAACTGCCTTTCATCCTTTCAATGGGTCGATAAAAGGAGTACCAAAGCTTGCTTGGGAACTGAAACCTGGGTGTTTCGCATCAGACTGACCCCTTGACTGAAACATAAGCACATGCACCCCAGTGCCTAAGGTCACGAAATCTGAGATAAGCACAGCAGGCCTTGGCCCTCATGGGCTGTTGCGCCACTGAGTTCAGTAACTACATAGCCATATTTTCAAAAAATAATAGAAACACACGTGCGGAGAATAAGAACACAGTTTTGAACTAAAAGTTTTCTTTAATACAGTTATGTACATTATTTATTAATTTGTATTTTGTAATATTTTTATATGCATAATTAGATGTTTACTGTTTACCCAAAGGGGGAGGGGAATGTTAAAAAAAAGTCTTTTTATAAGTACCAAAGGTAGTCTTAGGATTTTTAAGGAACCTTTAAATCATTCAGTCATATGATGGGAGTCAGGAAAGGGCATTCAAAAATTTGGGGGTCCTCAATGTCAGGTCGATACATAAAAGGGGCCACGGCAATCAGAAGTTTAAGAACCACTGATTTAACTTATTCCCTTTTTACGAGCGGCCACGGTAGCTTAATTATTCAAAATCATAGATTCATGACTGGCGTATTATAAGTTCAAGCCCCTAGTGCCGCTGTAGAACCTCCCCCCTCCCCCAGTGCAAAGGAGGCCGATGCACGTTAAATAAGTCGAGGCTCAAACGTCCTCTCGTTGGTATGAAGTGGAAGTTAGGAGAGAGGTGCCAGATCAGGTGTTTTCCTCATCACTTAACGATGGTTCAAAATTACGAAGTCCGTCGCCAGTAGCCCTTGTGTAGCTTTTATAGTGCGACGCTAATATCACTCTCTCACTCAATTATTCCGTTTTTATGCGAATGTTTACACAATTCTTATTTAACATGAACTAGGGGGGGGGGATTTATTTCTCTTTTTGCACAACTTATTTTGATTTAACCAAGTTTAAGAAGAAAAATTTTGCTTTACTTTTATTTTTATAACTGCGATATTGAAGGCGAGAGCTGTAATACAATTTCCATTTGTGATAATTTTCCGAATTTTATTATCTCATTATGGAATTTTGTCTGCATTTTGACTTTGGTTTTCAAAATGAAAAAATACATTTCAGTTGTTTCATAAAATTTAATAGAAAATTAAAACAAAATTCATGCATAATATACATTGCTTCTGGAAGCCTCCTGCGACCACATTTTTTTTTCTCTCAACACGAAACGAAAATCGCTTAACACGAAAAAATTTCCTTTTTGGGAATGAACAAAATACGAAAAAACACAGCAGTCCTACTGTGTCAGCGGAAAAAATTTTTTCGTTCGGAAGAATCGATGATTATAATGTATCAACAGAAGATTCAAACTGTACATGACTACATCATTTGTACAGATTCGGTTTAGTGAATTCCCCAACTTGCCTTTTCTGTCATACTAACGAATGTGTGTATACCAGGGGTTGGCAATCTATGGCACGCGTGCCACATGGTACAATTCTCAGTGGCACTCTGCACTACTCTGTGGCCGCGGTGGCCAAGTGGTCTAGGCATCGGATCATGGCTAGCGTGTCATGAGTTTGATCTCAGTACCACTAAAGACCCGTCGTGTAGGGGAGCGATGCACGCTAAATCTGTCGAGAGCTCAAATGTCCTTCCGTTGGTGTGGTGTGGTAGTTAGGAGAGAGAGGTTCCAGCTCAGGTGTCGTCCTCGTCACTTGGCCATGGTTTGAAATTACGAGGTCCATCGCCGAAAGCCCCGTGTATATAGCTCAACATTGCGACGTTAATATTCACTCACTCCCTATGGCAGACAAAGACATTTTGGAGTTTGTTCAAAGCTCAAAAATATCACTGATGCAGATTCCGACGCCGAAAATGAAATGACTAATGCAGCTTCTCTATCCCCACGTCCTCGAAAATGAGGAACGTCAAGAAAAATACGCGCAGTTATCTAGACGCACATTCCAATAGTGAAATGAATAACAAAATGGAACAATTTGTTGACAATTTGATGCTAAGAAACGGCAATGCAAAGAAAAATATCAGATTATTTTCCGAAAAATAAATGTTTTGTTTTTCAAAAAAAATTTTAAATTTTGTATTAAATTTCATTAAATTCTTGTGAATGTTTTTGTTTCATTGATTTTATTAAATGCATGCAAATATAAATGTCTATGTAAAATATGTACTAAAATAAACTTAAACTTTGTTCAATATATAGTTTTTTTTTGCAATATCCTTTAACACGAAATTTTTTAGCACGAAAAAATATTTCAGTCCTTCAGTTTTGTGTTAAACGATTTTCACTGTACGTACATATTTTCTATGATGCACATATTTCATGAAATAAAATGTTCATAATCCTAACCTGAAAACTCATACTACTTTAGCTTGTTTCTTAGGCCTGAAACTAACCTTCTATTTTTCCGCAAATGCAATGTATTCTTTACACGAAATGTTTGCACGTTTACTCTTGGGAAACGTATCTATCGTGTAAAAATAGAATAATGTGTATTTGTTACTTTTTCAAACGAAATACAACGGCTGACAATAAAGTTCGGTGAATGAAGTCAGAACAGGCGATCTGGCTACACTGGCAAAACAAAACGCAGCATATGCGTAGTGATAGGTGTTGACCATCTGTCCTCACCGTTGTTAAGTTGAGCGTCGTTTGTATTCGGTGTAAGTCTTGATTTGAAAACTGCTTGTTTAGTGCGTTGGTTCTTAACTGAGAACAGGAAAATGAACGAACAAAAAATCAATTAAAGGTTTATTTTAAGCTTGGCAAGACACCGAAATTTCCTGGTGTCCTTAAGTCTTGGTGTTTCAGGTACGACTCTGAAACGAAACGGTAAAGCATGGAATGTCGTTCTTCAGCATCACCTTGTCGGGAAAAGGCCAGAGCGGAAAAATCCCACATCAAAACGATGCTCATTAGCTTTTTGATAATCAAAACATTATCCATAAGGAATTTCTACATGAGGGAATGACGATGAATGCTGCAAGGTACATTGAAATTTTGATCCGTTTCATGAAACGTCTACGCAGGGTACGACCTCAGTACGCACAACAAAGTTCATGATCTTTTGTAGGGCCGTGGGTAGCCTAGTGGTTAGAGCATCGGATTCCAGACCGGAAGGCCTGGGTTCGACGCCCGATACCACTAAATACCCTCCGAATACACTAAGAGTACGTTCTCGTTAAATCAGTGGGTCCGAAAGTATTGTGGGTGGTCGCAGCAGAAACCACGGGTGAAGGGGGATGGAGAATATTTCCTCCCTCCAGTTCCATGCCTAAATTGTGCAGGTGGAGAAAGGTGGTATCGCCATCTATTGTTTAAGAACCGAGCCAGATCGTACTATCACCTGCATGTTGCTCAAAGCTAACGGCAGGCGTACACCTATCCCCTTGCCATGATGAATTTCGTGGGCCTCGATCTAACAGCGTCAGACAGGTGGCATTAGAAACATGTTCACGACAATGATCCCTTCACACAGCCAATATCGTCAAACAGTTCCTGGTAAAAAAGAAGGGGAGGGGGCAAATTGAACATCCACAACCATACTCGTATGATCTCAATCCTGAAGACTTCTTCCTGTTCCCACGACTCAAACTCGCTTTGAAAGGAAAGAGATTTGACAATTTTTTTGACATCCAACGAAGCGTGACGAGGCTTTTGAATTCCATCCCTAAAGAAGACTTCTTGCAAAGTAGTCTTCAGATTCCAGATCTCAGGGGTGCATATTCATGGGAGGTGACTATTTCAAAGGACAGTAAGGTAACTTTCGTTAATGTTTAATCTACGTTAATGTTATAGAACTATTCTCCGAACTTTCTTGTCAGAGGTTGTGTTTATAGAATTTCTCTTATCAGATATTGATAGAATTCCAAATCACATTATGATAATTGAAGCTTATTTTGAAAATATTGGTTTATTTTTCAAGAAACAGAATGTTTCTGATATTCTTTTAACACCCTAGGTTTCACTTTTATTTATTATACATATTTGAATATAAGAGATTTCATATCAAGTTTTAATCGACTTACAAATGGATGCATGGATTATTACACTGGGTGAGTCTGGTTTACTAAAAATGTAATTTAATTTGAACATTCAGAAGAAACATAAAAGGTATCCTCTTTCTTTCAGTATGAATTGAAAAGTTTATGAATTATTTTCAACAGTCGCGGCCTCTTGTTGAGAAATATGTCGTTTCTTTTCATTTAGAAACTGAAAAGCACGTGCAATTATTGATTAGCATTTTTAAGTTATTTCTTATATTTTCTAAAGCTTTGTTTAATTTACTGTACTTTTACTATGTTTTAAAATTGAGTAATTGCACGTGCTAATTGTTTATTATCTATGTTTGGAAAAGTTTTGTATTTTAGTGAATGGTAACGTTTTTGTAATAGCGAAGAATAGAATATAAAATGAGTGGAAGCAGAATAATGTAGTAAGCTCGTATCTTTTATATTTAGAAAACCACACAATAATTAATATTTAGAGGAGAAACGACTGAATGAAACGAAATTCAGGTAGAGTCTCAACAACGGGAATAACAAAATGGCACCGAGATACAAAATGGGATCTAATATTTTTAGCGCGTTTTTCACGTAGTGAAACAAAAGCGCTATCAGGACACAAATTTCGTCTTCTTTCCATATTTTGTCGTACCTTTTTCTCAGCCAATAAGCAACCAATTGACCTCGGGTTTTCTGCATTTGGTCGCATTTGTGCCCTAGATGAGCCAAATCATATTTAAATTTTCCACAAAAATTTCCTGAGTTTTTGCATAAAATTTTTTTTCTACAAAATTTTCCCAGAATTTTTTTCTTTTCAGCTCAATAGTAGTATATTTAGAGGAGTGGTACAGTACTACTTTCTGTTAATAAAAAGTTCATTAGTTGCATTATTGTGAAATACAACATGTGAAAAACGCGCTAAAATTACATGGCCATGTCAATGATTGATATCTTGTTTTTATTTACTTTGTTAAAGCTATATTAGAAATCAAAAACGGATGAGGCTTTGATACAAAAACTAACTCATTTATTCTCTGTCCTTGTCACAACCAAATAATATTTCTAGAATAAAATATGATATGAAAATATATTAATCATTTTCTTTCATTTCGTAATGAATAAAATGAATGGGAAAAAAACAGGAACTTTAAATGAAAAAGGGGAATATTAGATATTTTTCAGAAATTCTGGATGATATAACTTTTTTTTACTTAGTTTTACAATCAATTCTTAGTAACAATAATCCTCTTCAGCAAAGTTGTCGAAAAGGAAAAAAATAAGAACAACTTCTATCACATTTATAAGCTGTTATCATAATTTTTACTGAAAACTGTTAACTTACTGTTGAAATTACTCGTTTATTATATTAACATAAAAAATATGCTTATAAATTGGTATGGCTTTTTTTTAAATCAAATGACTTCATTTTTTCAATATTTTCTCTTGGGATGCTGGTTTAAACCCAAAAGTTTTTAAGCAGATGATTAATTCTTTTAGTGATTTGGAAAAACAAAACACGTGTACATATATCTAAACTAAAATTTTATCCAGAATTTTTAAGTCAAAATTTATTTAATTTTTTTATTAGTAATCTAAGGATAATTATTTTAGCTGCTAATAAAAGTTCTTATTTGACATCTTTTCAAAATAAAATAATACAGCATGCCTTAATGTCAGTGTAGATTCATTTCTATGCATTTGGGCTACTATTCGTTGAATGCAGTGCAGTGTGTGTTATAATTTCATGACTTTTATCTTTAAGCACTGAATTGACAAAACTTGGGTGGCCGCGTTAGCCTACTGGTCATGGTCAAAAGCCTTTGGCCCGCGTGTCATGAGTTCGAGTCCTAATGCCAATGAGACTCACCACGTAGAGAGGCTTATACCCTTTAAATCTGTCACGGCTCTAAGTCCTACAGTAGATGTCGTGTAGTAGTTTGGAGATGGGAGGGCCAGCTTGGGTGTCGTCGTCAATAATTGACCATGATTCTAAATTACGAGGTCTGTCACCAAAACTCCCTGTTAATTCACAATACGATATAAACTTTCCACTTCAGATGGAAATGAGGTACGTGTGCCTCCCCTTCGCTCCTATGTCTTAAAAAAAATTTTTAATATACTTATTGAAAACTGAGAGAATTTTTGGATTAATTTTAATATTGGTCTACGGGGGGTCAAAAAATAATTACCGATCCCTGATATTAATATTAACCCTTATCCTATTAACCATGACCCGTTCCCTTACTATATTTTGCATAGATTTAAATTAAAAACTAACCCGAATTGTCTCTGTTGATGCATTGGGGATGAGGATCACGTTGCAAAAATTATCACCTTACTGAGCCCCCTGAAATAACCCGTAAATTAATGTTTAGCTCTTTAGTTAACAATACGAATATTCATATGAAGCTATATTCTTGTTTCACAATAGTAAAATATATCTCTGATAAAATTCGATATTTTTTTTTATTGCTTTCTTCCTTTATGCTTAAAATAAAGGGAAGGTTCTAATATGAATGATCTTCCTTAAGTTACTGATTCATCTTTTTTTTCAAAATTGAAGGATAAATTAAGGTGAAAGAGTACCATCAGGAACTGGTGGCGTCAACTGGAGATTATAGTTGTTTTTGATGCACTTACAAGATTGCTGTGGAATAATATTTTCCCCTCTTTTTGCCCTATATGTGTTTATTACTATTAGTATTATTATTATTACTATTTCTTGGCTTTGTACATTTATATTGTGAGATTGTGTTCGTGTATTGTGAATTTGTCTTTTTATATGCATTTTATGTATTGTGTAATTATTTATGTATATCGTGATTTTACTTTTCATTTGGAATCATGTATGTATGTTGGGAATCTATCTTTAATTTGTATATGGAGTTATATATGTGTATTGTGAATTTGACTTTGGTTTGTATGCTGTGTACTTCTATAAAAATGTAAAAAATAAGATTTTTTTTTCCAATAAAGACTAAATGCGGGGTTGGTAGTTTCTCGGGGAACCAGTTTGTAGCTCTAAACTCCTTCTGTGGGTGAGTGCAGTTCCTCTTGATGTTCTGCCAATAACTTCCTGCTTATAGCAGGGGTGGCCAACCTTTTTGGGAAGAGTGCCATTAGTTGATAAAAAATTATTAAAAGTGCCACTTCCAACTGTTTCAACAAACAAATGTGGAAAAGTGAAAAAAAAAAATGTTACCGAGAGGCTTATTATGGGAATTTTATGCAAATAGCGCATTTTTTAATGCAAATCTATACAGCCGAAATTTAAAAATAATATAATGAATAAGACGAAGTACAAATTTAGGTTTTTATTTTATTAAAATTTTTACTAGTTCAGTTAATTAGGTTAGGTATATTAAATAAAAACGAGTAACAAATCATTTTATTCAAAATAATTATTAAACGTTCAATATTTACTTAATGTGGCTTTTGAATTATTACTTTTTTTACCACGTCATCTATGTTAGGATTAGCTCTTACAGATGCTAACAGAATTACGTTATTATATGTGCACATTAGCTAGTTTTGAGTGATAATTATTTTATTATATTCATAGCAGAAAACATTTATTCATAAATATATTTTGATCCAAATTTTGAGAGGTTTTTTTCTGAGACAACCCCATTTCAATAAAAATGTTTTTAAAAAATGGTTTATTATTATCTTTTCAAAAAGTTTTAAATTTGTCAGTAAATCTTCACGTGCCACATTGTGGCACGCGTGCCGCAGGTTGGCCACCCTGGTTTATAGAGTAACTTTAACAAACATTCGCTTTCTCACTTAATCTTGGGAACTAAAACGAATTTTTCTGCTATGTTAAGTATATTGTTGTTTACGAAGTAAGTAAAATTCATCAGGAAAAAAAACTATTTTATTTTAATCCTTTTAATACCCTATTACTTCTTAAAGCTAAATATGTTATGAATTGCAAAGAGTGAATTGTCGTCTGCTTCTGTTTTTTAATTGATGTCTTTATTAACAGAACGACACTTTAAAAAAAAAGGTTAACAAGCAATAATACAGTTTTTTAGACTAATCTATAAATTGAAAATTTTCAGGGTACGGTCTGAACAAAACTTAAAAACTGTTTTCAAGCTCAGTATCTACTTAAAATCTTCTGAAAAATAAGGTTTCACAACTAATTAATTTTTTTTCTTCGCATGCGCTACGAAATCTCGTTATGGGCTTTTGTTATTATACGAATTCAAAGAAATTTCTAGTTCGGAAACATTTTCCAATCTTTCGATTGCATAATTCAAAATTCTTTATTCCGAGAATTCGTTTAATTAAGAGATAGTTTAGTCAATCATTTTCCCTGTAGCATTTAATACTATTCTCCATCAGATTTTTAGTGCAGGAATTTTCTCCTGAGCAGACACAAAGACTGGCTAACAATGCTCCAAACTCATAAAATCGAGACTTAAATTCGAAGGTTACTGGTGAAGGTGAAATATAGAAATTGGTCCAATAAATATCGAATTAAGGTTACATTTATTACACTATAAATAGTTTTGTTTCAAAGAAATGATGTTTACAATAACTTGTTGTCTTTTAAATTATGATAAAGAATCCGTTTCAGAAAAATCTAAAAATTTTATTGGGAAAAAAGTTTTTGAAAACCTTTCTGTGGCCTTCTGCTAGAAATTAACAGATAAATGCTTTCACCATAATTTAATGATTAGAATTCTTAGGAATACTATATTGTTTTTGTAATACTAATAGAATTTTTGAGAATACTATACGGTTTATTCATTTAATCTAGTCGTTAATTAAATTAAATATGAGTTTCATTCTCTGCTATAATCCTTGTACAGATATTGATGATATATCATGGTTATATTAATATACAAAACAAACATGGTTATTTTGAATGAAAATCATGATTTAACCCTTTATCCACTGACGGTACTTATAAGTACCACTCATTTTAAAATTACATAGAATAACCATTTTCACGAATACTCTGATAATACTTAGCAGGAATATTCTTTTAAATTCCTTCTTCCTAGATATTTGGCAGCACGGGTTCTGAGTATTTTAGCGTGGAAGGCAAATATAGTTTTATAGCAGAAGTCGCGTTTTCAGCTGTCATTGTGGCCGGATTGCGAAGAATGTCATTTTTGTTCCGAAAAAATAGTTAATGTCAAAAGGTAAGTGTCTTATTTTTTTTTTGTATGTTAATGAAGACCTTAGAAAACGAATTGACTATTTATTTTAATTGAACAGTGTATGTAATTAATTTTACAGTTGAATATCTTTAATTAATTTCCTCTAACGGATTAAATTTCCCAAAGTTGGGTATTTTGTTTATGTATACCCCTTAATTTTCAACGTAGGGATTGAAAAAAAAATATTGCATGAAAAAAATTGCAGTAAATAATAATGGGTAGATAAAGGGTTAAAAAAACACGTTCATTAGTTTTCTTTTTTTACGGTGTTATGTTTTAAATTATCTTTTTACTTTGAAAACATTTTTAATATTTGTCTTTGAGACTTAAATTTTTAACAATTTTAGAAAGTTCAGGGTTTTTAAATTCACGTTTCTTTAAAACAAAAATGACAGCGAAAGTTAAGTACTCTATTAGTTTTTATCTTGGCTCTTTTATATATATATATTCTACAAAAGATATAATAGAAAATTTCATTGCGAAAAGGGATTATAATTATTAAAATATGCAGTTCATTATGTGTAATATTTTTAGTTCATTTTGAAGCCTTTTAATTAATTTCAATAGGTTTTAAGATATTTCTTAGATTTTTATTAGAGATTTTTCTATTATATGTTCTTACTCTCACATAACTGCTTTATTTAGAGAACATAATTTTTTATTAATTCATTTCTCAAAGATAGTAAATTTAGCGTTTTAAATTTAATTTTTTTGGTCCATATGCTAATATACATTATGTAATTTGATTTATTTCATTGATTCACTATTCATATATTCTCCTCTATTATGTAAGAATTGCTTGCAACTGTGAAAAAAAATTGCTTTGAAACCCTTACACATAAATATTTACTTCTAAAAAATAAAACAAATCATTGACAAAATCATTTACGAGTATTGATAAATATTCATGAAATTCATTCATGTCAACATTAATTAAAAAAATTAATAAAAGTTCAAAAATTAATTAATTTTCGAACATAATTGTTTTTAGCCACTTTCACTCCTACTTGTTGACATCAATTTAATCTATTTCAAAGTTCAGGTCAAACCATCGTATTCCATTGACCTTGGTATCATCTCGTTTCTGCATCATTTAAACTTGGTGAAATTCTTATCTTCTCTCAGCGCACTTAACTAGTGATCTCGTGAAAATGATTAAAATTAGAGCGCAAAAAAAATTAATTTTTAGCTTCATGTTGCCAAACACTAGATTCTCTAGTTCTCTCTTTAATTTCTTCAACATAAAATTTGTAATATAATCAACATAAATTTGCTGGCAATATTTTCTGAATTGCATCTCTGAAAAAGTTTTACATATATTTTTAATTTAAGTTCACTTTTATTACTAATTTTTAAAATTAAATGTTTATCAGGGTCATATTAAACACACCGTTGACTTTTTTTTTTATCTGTTGTGCGTATGTGGAAAAACTTTATTTAAATACTGGATAATGCTCAATTTCATGTACAGTTTTTGTGCTGTCAATTTTTTTAAGCGATTTTTTAGTGCGATCTTTTTTATGTGATTTTTGAAGTGAAAACTTCTTTAGCGGCGTTGGGCACTTTTTGGTAGGGGAAAATCTTATGAGTTCGCGTCACCGACATGCTCTGACTGGCGCACGCACAGTGTGCTGTTCACCTTAGACACTTTTGGATGGGCGAAATCTCGTGCGTTCGCGTCACCGACATGCTTATAGCAGTATATCTGTAGCTATACAGCTGACGTATAGTGCTGTGTATATCTTATAAGTGAAGTTGAATGGATTTGGTGAAAAATTCAATGTGTATATACTGTGCATTGCTCATTACGATTCCGAGAATGGGCAATTCATGTTTAAGATTGCCGTTTATATTTCGCCTGGAAAATCTGAGACAGATACAACAATTTTTTTTCGAAAATTTGATAATTTATACAAAAGGAGGTTCTGAAATACTCGAAAAAAGATTTGGCAAAAAATATAATAGTGTACCGATGATTTTAAGTGGAGACTTCAATATTAACTTTGCAGATGATAAAAATCTACCACTAATTGAATTTCTAATTGAAACACTTAATTTAAATCTGTCCAATGATCGAAAACTCAGTTCTACAAAATATAAAACGACGATCAATGTGGTTTTTACGCGATACTTAGATAAATTTGAATAAAACATTTTCCTTTCTTACAATAGGCTTATGGTAACTAAAGTATCTTTTTTAGAACAAAATGAAATAATTGAAAGTAAAATGTCTAAGTATTGTTGAAATTAATGATGACAATGATGCAAACAATTAAAATAATGTTAAAAATCAAGTACATTGAAATTTAAGTTTATTCAAATTCTATCCATGAATAATATTATTGTATATTAATTGTTATTTCAATTGAATTGTATTTATATTTTGTCATGATCTTGTACGGCCCGTAATATATTTGAATAATAAAAAACCCTATAAACATGCATATAATTGTTGCTCTGAGTGTCAATAGATGTGAAAACCAGATTGATGTTGATAATTTTAATTCAAACATTATGAAATTTCAAATTTTAATACTAAAAGTTCTAAGTTTTCACTTTTATTGGCAGTCTCTAAAACTGCCATTTTTTTTTTAGTGCAATCTTTTTTGTGAATTTCAACTGCTTTGGTGCCACTGTAATGTTTTCTATCAATGCACATACTTTATATACATTTCAAGACGCTCTGTTCGTTTGTTATAAACAATCTCCCCACAATGCACATCCAATTGCTTTCTCTCAACGCGCTTGATTGAAGACGAAACTGTCAATGACAGTGACATCCATAATTTGATAAATTATGAAGAAATGCCGGATTCTTTGAGAGAGGATAAAATATATACTGGAATCCAGCTTTCTAACAAATCGGAAAAGCATTTTCTTAAAATAGATACCAATTCCGAAAGGAGTTAGAAATTCTAAAAAGAGCTTCGATCGTGCATATCTGGCTATAGGGACGTTTACAAGCAACTGACAACCGACCGTCGTAGCAAAAAAACCTGTCACTTACTTTATGGAGGCAAAACATAAATCAATTGAAATTGTATCTGCAAGTGACGAAAGCGATTTTACCGATCTGCCAAGCGACTCTGATCTGACAGGTCTTCTACTCTAGATAGTGTGGGATAACAGTTTGGAACAGTAAAGAGTAGATTTTTGACATAGTACGGATTCGCGGAGGACTTTGCTCTTTTAGAGGAATAGAGGTTCCTTTGATCCTCATCCCTAACCCTAGGGCAGTGCTTCCCAACCTTTTTATCGCAGCGGACCGGTCAACGTTTGATAACTTTACCTCCCGCTAGGGGGGGGGGATTGTTTATATTTTAGATTGTTCTTATTTAATATCTTTAATTTAGTTGTATTTAAACAAACCTTCAAAATAAAATGTTACACCAAAGAATGAATAAAAGTGATGAAAGCCGCACAAACCAGAGAGAAGTACACCACATTAAATAAAATAGAAATAATTTAATGTTTATTACGTGGCCCGGTACTGGTGCGTATCCTGGGAGTTGGGAACCACTGCCCTAGAGTACTCTGGAAATCGACGTGAATTTCCTAGCTTTCATACTTCTCATGGAGAAGTATTTTACCAATCCTAGAAACTTGGGTTTTTTTCCATTTTCTAAAATTGGATGAGAACCATAACAGGGAGGCATCTACACGGCAGCTCTCTACCTAGTCCACTAATACACATGCATTTGTTTATGAAGGATAAGGAGTTATACGCTAGCTGTACTGGTGAATCAGATAACTTTTAAGTGGCTGCCGTAACCGAATAGTCATGGTCACGAATTTGTGGCCAAGGCCATTGAATTGTGCGTTCGAATCCTGGTACCACACTGAAAGCTTGCCGTATAGAGAGGTTGATACACGTAAAATCTTTTGAGCCTTCAAGTTGGTACGTTGTGGATGTTTGGAGAATAGAGGACTAGCTCAGGTGTCGTCTTCATCAGTTGAATGAGGTTCCAAATCACGAGTTCCGTTTCAAATAACCTTTGTGCAGTTTAAATAGTGTAATGTTAATAAAAAGATTAATGTATCCGACTACCCAAAAATTGTGAATTTTTAAAATGCTATTGCTCTTATGCATTTATTTACTCTTATTGAATTTTCATTAGAATGTGAATTTCGAAGGTTTTTTTTTTTTTTTAATGTTTACTAGCTGGTATACCCATTCTTCGCATGGATGAATTGAAAAATTAAACAATACAGATTGAAGGATAAAAAAGTTTTTAATGAGTTAATTTTACGTGAATTGCAAATGAAACAAAAATAAAAGCTTTTTGCTTATCTCAGCTGTACAAAAAAACCACATTTGTTAAATTTAAAGTCTGAAATCTAATAGCTGATAAAAAGGATTTTTTTAAATTTATAACGCCCCGCGTAACTCTCTTGTGGGTCGATTTTTGAAAACACCTTCCTAAGCTAATCTCTGTTAAAGTGAGTAAGTGAATATTAACGTCGCACTATTAACTACTCTAGGGCTTTTGGCAACGAACTCGTAATCTTGAACTATGATCAAATGCCCTAGGCTCGACATCTGAGCTGGCACCCACCTCTCCTAACTTCCACACCAATGGGTGGACGTTTGAGCCTCTACATATTTTACGTGCATCGGCCCTCGCTGCACGGCGAGTGAGTGAGAGAATATTAACGTGCATGATTAGCAACACGAGGGCTTTTGGCGACGGTCCGCGTAATTTTGAACATTGTCAAGTGACCAGAGGACACCTGAACTGGCACCCCCCTCTCCTAACTACACACCACACCACGGACGCTGCACGGCGGATCTTTAGCAGTACAAGACTAATTCATGACACGCCGGCAAATGTCTGTGACCTTGAGCACTAGGCTACCGCGACCACATAAAGTTGCAAAAATTCAGCAGATTGTAATACCAAACGATTCAGATATTTGAATTAAAATCTAAAATGCCTGAGATATTCAAGATCAAACTTTCACTAACGAAATCAACCTACTTTTTAAAGAGTGGGATAACAATCTGTGATTTATAATTATTAATTCAATTATCATGAAGTTCGACAGCGTAAATTATTACAAACGAGCGCGATATTTTTTATGCTTCAACTAAATAAAAAACAATATTGATAGATACACTTCAAAAAATAACTTCTGTTGAAACACACATTTCTTGTTCTAAGATTTTCCTGTTAGGTACTTTCGTTCTAGTTTTATCCAATTATCTTATATATAAAGGAGAAAAGCGACTCACTGACTGACTGACTCACTGACTGACTAATCACGATATCTCCAGAACTATTCAACCTACAGGCTTGAAATTTGGTAGGGATGTTCCTTTCATAGAGTAGAGATCAGCTAAGAACGGATTTTACGAAATTCGAACCGCAAGGGGCGTTACGGGAGTAAAGGGGTGATATAAATAAATGTTTCAATTTTTAAACTACTCGACATGCAATCTTGAAAATGGGTAAGCAGATTCCTTTCATAGAGTAGAGATCCGCTACAAAATGAGTTTGGTGAAAATCGAGCCCCAAGTGGCGTTACGGGGGCTTAGGGGGCGTTATAAATAAATATTTCCATTTTTAAACTATTAGACGTACAGTCTTTATATTTGATAAATAGATTCCTTTCATAGAGTAGAGATCAGCTACAAGATGGGTTTGGGGAAAATAGCCCCCAAGTGGCGTTGCGGGGATTAAGGGGCGTAATAGATAAATATTTTCGTTTTGAAACTACTTGACCTACCTGCTTGAAAATTGGTAGGCATGTTTCTTTCATGAAGTAAATATCCGCTACAAATTTTTTTTTGGAAAAATTGAACCCAAGGGGTGTTGCGGGGGGGGGCATAAACAATTATTCCGATTTTTTAACTATTAGACGCACAGTCTTGAAATTTGGTAAGCAGATTCCTCTCATAAGATAGAGTAAAAGATACGTTAATAACGTATCTTTTACTAATAAATCTATCTATCTAATAACGTTAATACGTTACTCTCATAAGATACGTTACAAAATGCGTTTCGTGAAAATGGACCCCCAAGTGGCGTTACGGTGCTTAAGGGGCGTTATAGATAATTATTTCAGTTTCAAACTACTAGATGTACAATCTTGAAATATGATAATCAGAATCCTTTCATGGATTAAAGATCCCCTATGTATGCGTTTTGTGAAAATTGACCCCAGGGTGGTGCTGCGGGGGCTCAAGGGGCGTTATAGATAATTTTTTCTATTTTTAATTTATTAGATGCACAGTCTTCAAATTTGATAAGCAAATTCCTTTCATAGAGTACAGTTCCCCTGCAAAATGGGTTTTGTGAAAACAGACCCCCAAGTGGCGTTGCGGGGCTTAAGGGGCGTTATAGACAATTATTCCCAGTTTTAAACTATGAGACGTACAGTCTTGAAATTTGGTAAGCAGATTCCTTTCGTAGTGTAGAGAATCGCTATAAAATGGGTTTCGCGAATATCAACCACCAAGTTTCATTTCGGGAGATTAAGAGGCGTAATCGATAAATATTTCCGTTTTTTAACTATTAGGGCTACCTCCTTGAAAATTGGTATGAATGTTCCTTTCATGGAATAAAACTCTTCTAACAAAGAGTAAAACGAAAATCGACCCCCAAGGAGGGCTGCGAGGGGTCAAGAGAAGTTATAGAAAAATTTGAATTGTTAGAATTGTTTTTGAATTGTTAGACCCACATACTCGAAATTTTTTAAGCGTGTTTCTTTGGTTGAATAAGGATCAACTAAAAATGTATTTTACGGAAATCAACTTCTGGGGGGAGCAGGGGGTTACTGACAAAAAAATTCCTTCTTTCGAAATACAAGGACTATAATAATGAACTTTGGTTCACATTTTTCTTTTGTTGAATTGAAATCCGCCAAGAACGGTTATTTTGGAAAACGACTCTCAACGGGATTATGGGGCTATTGATAGTAAAAATTTCGTCCCCCCCCCCGTTAGATTTGGCTTGCATGTTTATTTTACAGAGTAGAGATCCACCGAAAATTGGTTTTGCGGGAATCCACTTCATTGTAGTGTTACGAAAATGCAAACATCATTCTATGCTTCAATTTCAGAGATTTTTTGAAAATACAAATTAGATGAGTTCTGCCCTTTTTTTCATCAAGAGGCGACAGTTACAGGTATAAGTATGTTTTTCAATATAATCGAACTCTTAATGATAGGACTTAGATATTAATAGTTGATATATATAACATCATGAAATACCCAGCGAAGCGGGTGGGTAACGGCTAGTATTAAATATAATTTAAAGTTTCCCTCCTACACTTAATTGTTTCATTTCTTCTTCCTTTTAAAACGCTATAAATATGTCAATTTTAATCTCTACCGCTATAATTTGTGTCATCTTAATTACAGAAATTTTACTCTTCGTATCACGTAATTATTGCGGATTATTTCATTTATTAAGAATCCAAAGGTTCTGTTAGAGATTACCCTTCAATTTGACTGCTACATAAAAGCATGTTTCTTTCGTTGTTCTTGTCTTGCATTTCCTTTTCTTTCTAATGTGAATAAATCCTTGTCAAATAATGATCCTAAAAGAGAGAAAAAATATTTTTTTAAATATATTTCTCCATTATTCCAATGGGGTCGATTCACCAACAGAAGGTGCAGCGATTGTCACGTAATTATCAAATAAACAATACCAGCTGATCGTATTACACTTGTGGGTGTGTGCTAACCACCGATTTTGCTTACATTCAAATTTTATATTCATTAAATTTTTTTAGTACTCTAAATATTTTTAATATATTTTCTAGATTCTTGCTTTTTGTATAGCTATTAAATATGTATGGTTTTAGTTTATAGTATTAGATTTAAGCTTAGTTTATACTTCTGTTTTTTGACCTCGTGTCTTGTGTTTTTGTATACTTTTAGGTTTAGTAATTAGTTAGCCAGCTATATTGTGTTTCCAAAAATTATGGATCATTCAATTGTGCAAAATCCTTTATACTTAAAAATTAAGGGTTAGGGGTAGAGCAGGGGGTAGCACTTGGCGATGTCAATGATTTGGCGACCGGAATCGATCGCCAAACAACTTAGTTTAGCGATAGGTGTTTTGGGCGACCAGAATCGATAGTCAAGCAGCATAATTTAGCGATAGGTGTTCCAAGAATTTAGCAATTGTAACTTTGCAATAAAAATTTTAAAAAATATTAATGTTAAATTTTAAAAAAATATTTATTAAGCTAACAGTAATGCATAAAAATAAAATAAAATTTTTTTTTTTTAAATTAAAGGAAAGAAAGGATTTTATTTTGTTGCATGATAGTAGATGCAAAACCGAAAATGCCGCCAAAATACTCTGTCGAATCAAACACATGGGAATTTGTTGAGCGTATTTTCATGTGATTATAACGTCAGAGGAATCCAGGGACGTCTCAAGGCATGGACCAACTAGGCCCAGGGCCTCCGCCTCAATGGGGGCCTCGTCTCATTCTCGACTCAGCTTTGGTAAGATAATGATTCGAATAATTTTGACGGTCAAATGTCTTTTTCCGATTACATTGTTTAAAAAACTAAAAATTTCGGCCCATATGTCAACTGGGTATATATGATGACCTTCTTCCATGTATAGGTCGAGCCGGTTTGCGCGATAGTAAATCATGCACATTTATTTGTTTTCAGGTTACCGTTTGTACAAGCATTTGACAACGCATACAATGTACTGTCTGCTTTTAAGGGCCATACGTGGTGTCTACATTTATGTAGGGGCCCAAGGTCTACTTTGTGTAGGAGCACAGAGCCAATTTTATGATAGAATCCCATGGACTAATATTACGCAGGAGCCTAGGGCCTACATTTGTGTAGGGGCCAAGGCCTTTTGTGTAGGAGCACAGAGCCAATTTTATGGTAGAATCCATGGACTAATATTACGCAGGAGCCTAGGGCCTACATTTATGTAGAGGCCCAAGGCCTACTTTTGTGTAGCAGCACAGAGCCAATTTTCTGGTAGAATCCAATGGACTAATTTTACGCAGGAGCCTAGGGCCTACATTTGTGTTGGGCCCCAGGGCCTCAAGCAGTCTTAAGATGTCCCGGGATAAATCGAGTCCATTGTTAGTTGAATGGGCTGGAAGTTGTATGTAAG
>BMAO01030666.1:0-22420 GCA_019973975.1 Trichonephila clavata | reverse complement strand
AATATTCGTGATCAATATTCAGTTATATTTTTATCGCGCCCACTCCATACAATAACAGTGTATTGAATTAAATAATACTAAATAATAAAATTAAATAAAAATAATAAAGATACAATACGACTTTAACCTCTTAAGTGCCAACGGCGTATATAAACGTCTCTCTCAGCAAATCATTATTTACTCTGACGTATATATACGTCTTTCAGAAGTATGGACTTTAATCTGCTATTCGTAAATTATTCCGAAGGTTTGGAATGCAATAAAAGTACCTTTTGTGTGTGTTTGCGAAGGATTTACTTATTTTAGAGATTTGCTTTTCATTCTTTTTGTCCCCACCCAATACATCCGTATGCATGCCTACATAAAAACGTGGCATTGGGAGTGAATTGCGTTACTTTTAATCAACAGTTAAGGATTAATAATAACAGTACAGATTATCGATATAAGTGTTAATTTTTGTGTGTAATTTGTACATGAGAAGCCCTTGGGATCACTGGTATTTCTAAAATTGTTCTTAAAACTTAGTTTTGTAAATTAATTATAAAATGCATCATTCAGTACTGATACATTTATAAGAATATTATACCAGTGTTAATGTGTGTATTTTATTTTATTTGTCACAAAAGTTGTGTTGTTTACTTTCAGTAAATTAATAATTTTTAATTTTTTTTTTTTGCTTCCGACTTTTTAATATACTTGTGCCCTTCTCGAAGAGTTATCACGTCCCCCCCCCATGTGGGCGCGCTTCACAGTTTGAGAAACGCTGTTTAATCTGATTATTCAACTCGGTTTTGTTTTTTAATTAGATTTCACATTAATTTTAATAGCTATCACTCACTTAAGACATTTCAAAAGGAAAATTTCTACTATATTAAAATTTTCCCATCACAAAGCCGAGAATTTTCTTTTTAATACAACCATAAATTAATCTAAATATACCATAAAAGAGAGAATAAATTTACAATAACTATTACTAAGATAATACATATAGTGAACACAGATTTTGAGTTACATGTATTGCATTTGCCTTAGTCTTATAGTTCTTTTGAAGTCCAGGCGAATAATTGCTGCAAGATTGTATCCTTTGCGATGATTCTATTACTTTAGGATCAGCGAACTTCTCGACCCTAATTCAGTAAAACGTTGTTCATTGAAGTTAACTCTTCATGACAGTAGATTAGTAAGCTTATCTCAGGATAAACATGTCGTCAATGAAGTCTTTGAGTCAGTTCCTGTATCAAAGATTCTATTCGCTTCAGAGAATTTTGGTTAGAATGGTTCTTTTTTGTATCAGGGATATACTTGAATAAGGATTTCCATTGCAAGATAAATTATAACATTTGCATCAATCTTCAGTGCTGGCATATCTGGTGTTCTTTTTTGGAAATAAAACTTTTCTACACCTGTAAGTTATGCATTCCACTTGTGAAAAAAACTCGTGTTTTATGGTCCCTAAATTTACTTACAGTTTACAAAAGCTTTTCTAAAACTGTGGTGACACGACCCCTTAAGGGAGCGTGATAATTCTACGAGGTGCGCCCGAGCATATTGAAAAGTCGAAAACAAAAGATTATTTTAGGAACAACTATTACTTTACTGAAAGTAACAAACAAAATACATTCTGACGTAATAAGAAATAATTACACAATTACACTGATAGAATTCACTTATGTATGTATCAGAATTGCACAATGTATTTGATAATTATTTAGTAACACTAAGTTAAGAACAAGCTTTATAACTAAAAGAAATTTTTGACCTCATGACTTGTCATATATAAATTATATACAAAAATTAAACTTCTCTTAATAATTTGTGCGGTTTATTATTAATCCATTAACTGCTGATTAAAAGATACTTGATTCACTCCCTAATACCCCAGTTTTCCGCGTATGTGATGTAGTGGGGGAGAGAGAAATTAATAAATAAGTAAATCCTTCGCAAAAACTGTCAAAGACTTTTATTGCATTCCCAAGCCTTATGAATAGTTTTATGAAAAGCTGTGCACAGAAAAGATCGTACTTCGGAAAGACGTAATATACGTCCTGGCCGAGCCCTTTGACCGAGCGAGACGTTTATATATGACGGTGACATTCAAGAGTTAAAGTCGTATTTTAGTGCCAAAGTATTGTATTATCGCATTCTATACATTGTTTTTGTATAGAGACGGTGCAGTTAAAGTCTGAATATTGGTCGAGAATATTGATAGTTTGAGAAGCACTGGTTTACGAGATTCTATACTAACTAACTATTAATTTTCGCTTCATAAACCACCTCGATATGCAATTCAAATCACTCAATCTACTGACAATTCACTGATTAATTTAACCCTGATCAATACTTTTTGAGAATTATAGCTGACTATAGCTTTCAACCAATCACAGAAGATTCTCTCAGCACACACAAAGTGTATACGCAACGTATTCTCCCCAAATGTTTCATTTTACATTACGGGCTTTTCTTCTGCATTACGATTGGCTAAGCCTCACCCCTCCTATGCCTCATTACACTAGTCGTCTTACAGTCGAAAAGTGGTGTCCTCAGTTGTATTTGTTGAATTATTACAAGTAACATGGTATAACAATAAACTTGCCTTGTATTGTTGTTTCTTATCTCACCTGATCTCGACTGCGTCAGATTCAGGCCCACGAAATTCACGATGGCAAGGGGCTAGATGTACGCCGGTCGGTGGTAGTAGCCTCGACCACCATCCAGGGGACAGTGCGATTTAGCTCGGTTCCACCTAGATTTTCAGGCAGAACACCCTGGGGGAGGTTCAGGAGACTCCCCCCCCCTTCCCTTGCCAACAACAACACGACATAAACCCACCGTGTAGATCTGAAGTAAGATTAATATATCCAAGCTTCCAAGCTAAAGGTCTGCATGTTCGCATGGCGTAAAACTTTGGAATTGTTTGGCAAACTCAAGTTATATTTATTTTTACGTAATGCTAGACGTTTAATATTAATCTTGCATTTATATTAAATTATTCTTGCTGCCGGAACTGTGTGGCCACGGAAGCCTAGTAGTTATGGTCTTAAACTAATGGCGGAGTGTTGCAGTTTTGAGACCTTTCGCCAAGAAAGACCCGTCTTGTAGAGGGAACCAATGCACGTTCTTCGCTTAATGTCCTCATGTTGCTGTGGTAGTTAGAAGTGGTCAGTTCCAGCTCAGGTGTCATTCTTGTCACTTGTCCGAGGTTCAAAATTACGAGGTCCATTGCCAATAGCCCTCGTGTTGTTCTGTGGTGCGCCGATAATATATATCATCCATTCACTCCTAAGCTGTGTAGTACGAGTAAGAGTAATGTTTATTTAAACCTCCTACTATAAAGCTGCACAAGAGCTCTTCGTAATGGACCTCCTAATTTTGAACCATGCTCAAGTGGCGAGGACAATATTTGACCTGTCGTTCCCTCTCCTGACTGTGTGGTATGATTAAATTTGATCCTTTCGAGATACATACCCCACTTATGCGATATTAATTTGTGAATATATTTGTATTTTTAAATGGCTCAATAATTTTAAATTTTGAATATATTTGTTGAAAGTATTATATATTTTTATTTAACTTGTTCTCTTTCTTTTTTATAGTGGTTCAAAGTGAGGTATCTCTGGCCTTTTCTTCGTCTGTGGTAGAAAAAAAAGAATTCTCTGGCAATACACTCAAAGGAACTTTGGTATTACCTAAATATATATATATATATAAAGACATAATCCTCCTAACTAAATTACCCTCTGATCTTTCAATAAAGAGTTACCACAGGTTTCATTCTGCTTATCATCGTGTGTTTGCTATAGATGGCTTGGTAACAGAACTGATTTTGAAACCAAAAGGTACCTTTTTTTTAGAAAAAACCTACTTTATAGAAATTGTATCTATTTTTTACAATAATTATTTTTCAGCAGTAAGTAGATCTATGGAGATTTAATTTTTTACAAACATTTTATCAATTTGATAAACATTGATAGCCACAGCCTAAGAATTGAAACAATTTGGAGTACTATTCAAGAGAATGAATTATATTTCAAAATTTCATTCATCGTTATGATACAACTGCCCGAAATGTATACATTATCCGCCTCTTCTCTTTACGAACTCGTGAAAAATCAAAGAGATGACTACTTTTCAGATCAGCTTCGAGAAAAAATGGTTCAGAAAATTAGTGATTTGACAGCATCAATTGAAACATTGAAACAAGATATAACAAACCATGATTCTAATTATAAAGACTTTTCTAGCTGGATAACACTAAAGAAACTTGCAGATAATTTTTCAAAAGCTTGCAAAACAACGAGACGACTCCATTGATGAGACCAAAAACTTAAATTCGACGATTGGATCAATCGCCTAGAGTCAATTATTTTGGATACGGAGGAATTATTTTCTACTAATGAAATCGACTTATCTGGTTGGGATAGCAATAAAATTACTTGGAGGAAGTGCTCTTGTCACTTGAACGCATGGGAAACAAAATTCTTCAAGTGATGACGTTATATCTTGTTTAAAACTCATTGCACTGAACATGTATACCTCTGAACAAGGCCATTTCAAAGAGTTTGCTCGTGGCGTAAATTATGAAGGAAAATCTTTCACATGTATTTTTTACTTTCTCCGAGATGGGGAGGTGTCTTATTTTCATAAATTACATAACGCCAATAAACCAGAAAGATCTCCTGAGGAGACATGGATATGGTTAGCTGGAAGACCAGTATCTCTTTATACAAAAGATATTAATCTTACACAAAAAGTAATAAATGAGGATAACAAAGACACCACAATTCCATCTAATACCTGGTTTGCTGCTGAAGTAACCAATGGGAATCAGAATACCACTAAAGTATCAAAAGATGAGTTTTCACTTGTTAATTGCCACTGCACACCTTCTTTTACACTCAGTTCCTATCATGACCTCACAGAAAACTACAAATTAGCCTGGGAATCATTAATTGATATCTATCAACATTCAACTGAAGATGGGAAGAAAAATATTGAAAAATTCTTACTCATGGAGGAAAGAGAAAAATTCGTTAAAGCTTCCCAGGAGGTGTCATGTCAAGAGTCAAAACAGCTCTCATTGGGACTATTTTTTTTAACATTGTCTTTGTTTTTCTTTCGCCTAGGAATATAAGTATTATATACTGGGGAAAGATTTGTTGATTAGTTGAATATTAAAATTGTTTTTATAGTTGTTGTAATTATTGGAATTGAATAGTATTGAATAGCATAATAAAATGCTTAATCTCTTGACTAATTTTGCTTTATATCCAACATCTGTATACCGTAAAATACGGAGTATAACACATCCATTGAGTACAAAAAGTAAGATCGAAATTTTTGGGGCAAGGTATAAAGAAGATAGCTTTAAACTAAAAAAAAAAAAACGATGAATTCCTGATGAACTTCAGAACTCCTGAGAAATTTCCACTAACGAGGACTTGAGATTTTTTTCACTGCCCTTTTCAGAGTTCTGCGGTTGCGTTCACCAAGTATTTTCAGCCTACTGGTTCGTTTTTCTGCCGTTTCACTGTCTCGACGCTTCCACTTCACAATTACATCACTCACAGTAGATTTAGGCTTCTGTAGAATGTCCACAATCTCACGAACTGATTTCCCATAAAGGTGGCATCCCACTATACTGCCAGGATCAAACTCACTAAGCTCCTTTGACTTACTCATTGCCTCACAAACGCATAAATACAATCTGACAAACCACTAACAACACTTTTATTGCTTTCAATTACGTATCAAATTGCGTCACTCGCCAGAACAACTTTTTAAGGGGTGTCCGGATACTTTTGACCAGATAGTGTATATGTATATATAATAATCGTGGTAGGAAAAATAAATAGGCCTGATCGTGTGCACATCATTTATCTAGGCAGCCTCCTCGTACAAGCGTCAAAATACAAGAAAGTGAAATATTCAAGTATCAAGTTTTTATATACTGAGAAAAACAGGTAAAAAGCTTACAAAAATATAGTCATGTGTTTAATCTTAGGCATAAATTAGTTATTTATAAAAATGACATCATAGTTTAGAAAATAATTAATTCCGGTTTGTAAGCCGCATGAAAACAGTTAATGATCTTGTATTCCTTGAATCGCCAATAAATCTATCAAAAAATCAAGATCTAAAGAATCAGTAATAAATGTACCAACATAATGTTTTTAATGCTTTAGAACGTAGGTTCCCAACCTTTTTTGAACTGGTGCCCCATTTTCTAGTAAATATTTCGATACCATCCCCTTTTCTAGTGAATATTTCACGATACCGCCCCCTCCCATTCTAGAGAAATAAGAGCGTACATAATACATGGTGAAAACAAGAGAGAGTTAAGTTTTAAAAAATATCCTGTTACTAAAAGTATATTTTTTAAATTCATTTTTGTTCTAAAGCTCCAATTTTTTTACTTGTTAATCTGAAATACCTATTGCCACACATATATTTAAAGGTGCAATATTATATATTTTAGTCATAGGTAGGATTTGTTGGAATCAAAACGCTACTTAATTTTTTCTACATTTAAAAAAATGGAATAAAAGTTTTAGGCTTACCTGTTATAAAGGGCAGGGAGGGGTTTTCATGATACGAAGTAATTCACAATAAACTTTTGCTTTCAAAATAAATATAAATTGATAGTTTCAGTCTTTACAGAATCATTTTAATTCCTAGTTAACTTATTTAATTATGTTTCTTGGATAATACACGTAATGAAATGCAATGGACGAAACATGTTTCCTACTGCTCACAGACAAAGACAAAACGTGCACTACTGAAATTAAAATACACTATATCATTCAATCTGAATGTAATGTAATCTTTAAGTTTTTAACGCATCCACATTCTGAACAACCGAAATGTGTGAATTTTCGTACATGATATAAAAATAATTTAAATACATACCATCAACATAAGGTAAACAGTTTTAAAGTTTAACTTTTGTTAGTACATAATCAGCGTGTTTTTTGTCTTTTTTGGTTAATCTGCTCAAGCCCCTCCGTGCCATCCCAACGCCCCTTAATTTTCTCTGGGTCTTTTACGGCCCCCCCCCCCTGAAAGCCTTAAAAGCCTACAAGGGGGCGTTACCGCCCACGTTGAGAACCTATGCTTTAGAAGAAAGATAAATTGAGATGCGTTGTGAAATAGGGTATTATAATTTATGAATTGAATGTTATAAATAAAGGTTATTCGATTTATGAGTAGATATCAATTTAAGTTATTACATTTATTCACTTTAATCGACGTGAATTATCTTATTAGTAGAACACTATTTTTTCCATAGAAGATTTAAGTTCCTTTGGATAGCTGGGAATTGAAAAATTGCTAAATTAGCTACAAAAGAACTCTGCCGTCAGGAGATTGAAGTGCAATACAAGCGAAAATATAACGTAAACAAGATTATTGTGCCATTATTTTTAAGGCGCGTACATTGTTGCACACATAAAATAACTTTCAAGTTTCTTTTGGCATTCCACATTAAACTTATGATTCTTAAATACACTTTTAAGTGTAGTTGAATTTGAAAGATTTATTTTATGGCTGCTGAAAAGCTGCTTTTACTTTATCGAGATTGCTATTTCACGTATAAAATGGATTTTGATGTGGTTCTGTCTTATGTTAACAGACTCTTTATGAACCATAAAATCTGGTTTTATTCTAAGTTTTATTTCAGAAATGGTTTACGATGTGTTATTAAGAATACGTGAGTTTTTGTGCAAACTATTTTATTTATGTCCATTCCGAATCATCTTTTACCATTATAGAAATAAGAATAAACAATACATGTACGCATAAGATAAAATTTCAGGATATCATACCTTATTTCATGTATAAGATCAGCTGGAATTAATCAGAATAAGGATCCATTCCATAAAAATGAGAAAAATAAATTTGACAAAGAAAATAAATTTTTTTTTCATGTTTGATTTTGATCTATAAAAAAATACTAAGCTTTTTTTTCATGTTGGAGCACTGAAAAATATTGCAGTCCTTGATGTATGCATAATGAGATAAAATCGATTAACACTTACGCAGCGTTTCTCAAGCTGTGGAGCCTGCCCACCTAGGAGGGCGTCATAACTCTACAATAGCGTTTCTCAAACTGTGCGGCGCACCCATGAGGGGGGGGGGGCGTGATTACACTACGAGCGGGACCCGAGCATATTAAAAAGTTGAAAAAACAAAGATTATTTAAAAAAAAAATTTACTTGCAGTAAACAAATAAAATACATTCTGACATACTAAAATATAAAACACACATCTGCACTGATATAATGCATTTATAAATGGATCAGTACTGCACACAATGAATTTTATAACTAATTTAACAATACTAAGTTAAGAACACGTTTAATAATTAAAAGTGGCCCCATGGGCTTATCATATATAAATTTTTAAAAAAAATAACGCTTTTTTCTCTTAATAATTTGTACGGTTTATAATTAATCCCCTAACTGTCGGTAAAAAGTTACGTGATTCGCTCTTCAATGGCGTCGTTTTCCACGTAGGCGAGCATATGTGATGCATTAGGGAAGATAAAAAGGAATATATAAGTAAAACCTTCTCTGAAATAAGTAAATCCTTCGCAAGCACTGTTAAGGTCCTTTTATTGCATTCCAAAGCCTTCGGAATAATTTTATGGATAGTAATACACAGAGAAGATCGTACTTCAAAAAGATACAGGATACGACGATACATACGTCCGTAGCAATTAACACATTGACTGAGTGAGACGCTTATATCACTCAGAGGTTAAAGGTCGTATTGTAGCTTTAGCATCAAAGTATAGTATAATTTAATTCAATGCAGTATTATTGTATGGAGGGAGTGGGGGGGGGGCGAAGAAAGTTATGATTGAATATTGGGTCGCAAATATTAAAAGTTTGACAAACACTGCTCTACAAGGAGAGAGCGAGCAAATAGAAAAGTCGAAAACAAAAGGTTATTTAAAAATTATTAATTTACTGAAAGTAATAATAAATAAAGAAAGAAATGCACATTAACACTGATAAAAATCATTTATAAATGTATCAGTACTGCAAATCTATTTTATAATGAATTTAACAATACTAAGTTAAGAACAAGTTTGATAATTACTAAAGACCCCAAGTGCTTATCATATATAAAATTATATTCAAAAGTTAACACTTATCTTGATATTTTGTACGATTTACAATTAATATCTTAAGGGACACAATACTATTCAAATGACAAAAAACCGAATAAAATTTTTTTAGCTGAATTTATTTTTTACATACTTTTCTATAGCCTGACAAAATTTGAAAGCTCTAAACTTAAAACACACATAATTATGATAGCTGTTACGTTCATTTTTATTCACATCCCTGTAGCAAATCAGAACTTTAAACTTAATTATCTCGGAAAGATAAAATAACGAGTCTGTCTTCATTTTAAATACTAAGGCTTTTTTTTCCTATTGTGCCTAATATTTTGGATTTTTTCTACCTATTGCTAATAGTACATGTAACAAAAGTTGGTATGCATTTTTGAATTAAAGCAATACTTATTTTTTTTCAAAATCATTGAAATTTGAATTTGTACATTTTTTAAGGAATTTTCAATAAGCACTCATAAAAAGAAGTATTGTAGGAATACCAATCATGTTATTGTAAAACCTATACCAACTTTTGTTATACATAGTTAGAGGTACCTAGAGGAAAATCAAATTTCAAGCGTGTATGTAAATTTTGTAGGAGGAGTGGCATTTTAAAATTGCTTCAAAATTTTTTTTCCTTAAAAAATTAAATGGCTAGCTTTTTATAAAATTTACAAATTATACACTCACAGGAGGCAACCAAAAATTTTTTTAAAGTCCTTAAACTGAAATTTTTTGCATAAACCCTACCATGTCATTTTAACTGCCAATTAAAATATTCGTGATTCGCTCCCTAATGCCACTATTTTCCATGTAGGCATGCGTATGTGATGTACTGGGGGAAAGGAAGAAAATGAGTAAATAAGAAAATCCTCTGAAATAAGAAAATCCTTCACAAAAATTGTCAATGTCTTTCTGTTGCATTCCAAGGCCTTCCGAATATTTTATTAATATCAGTGCACACACAAAGGATCGTATTTCGGAAAGACGTTTATATACGTCCGGGGAAATTTTCGCTTTCACTGAACGAACATTTATGTATGTCGGTGGTAATTAAAAGGTTATACTCATGATGTGGCTTTAAAGTCAAAAGTAGTATTGTTGAATTAAATACATTGTTATTGCTTGGAGGGGGCGTGATAAAAATTACGGTTGAATATTGGGTTTCAAATATTGAAAGTTTAAGAGCAATGCAGTAACGTATTTCAGATAAAGAAAATAGTCATATCTCTTAAAAAGTATTCATTTTCTATTTGGGAAGGTGGCACGCATGCATTATACCGTGGGCCACTTTCCCCAAGCGAAAAAGCATCGCAAAGCCAAGGGAATTAATTTCAGAGCATTAATTCCCTTAAATGAAGAGCACATTATAATATATTAACCATCATGCGTTAACTTGCATCAAAAAAGAGAACTAAAGAAAAATTTAATTTAAACATACCTACAAACTGCACATAGGTATAAGGTATGCCTGGTTTTAAATTTTATGCTTCATCTTTCTATAAGATTTTATAAAAGTTTAATTACATAAAGAATGAAAAGCAATATTTCTTTGTGAGGAAAAATATTACAAAAGAATTACTTTGAACAATGAGAAGAAACCTTTTGGAAATCAATAAGGTTCGTGGTACAAATGCATCTATTGCGCAGTCCCAAAAAGAAAAGAAAAAGATTAGGACTTTCAGGAACTTTAAAATTATGATCAAGTTCCCATTGTTAATTATATACCATAAATATTGCAGCAGTGAAAAGATGAAGCCATTCTTTCCAAAAATTCGATTAATAACAATGAATAATCTATAAGCTAGTATTAAAAGAAGGAAAATTCCAATAATTGTATTAAATTATATTGGCAACTTGACAACTAATAAATATTGCTTATTTTTTAAAAATGTCATCTTTATATTTTGTTAAGATATGTGAAATAAATTTATGCATTTTTTAAATATACTAAGGAATTATTTTCCAATATCTTGACTTCTAATGTACTTAAAGGTGTTATTTGAGATACATTTAATTACATAAGATAAATGATGGTGAGGGAATCAGTGTCTCTTGTTAATAAAGGATTGATTATATAAATATTTATAATATAGCATACAGATATATCTTGACTTCTATTGTATTTAAAGTTGCTATTTGAGAGATATTTAATTGCATAAGATAAATGATGATGATAGAATCAGCGCCACTTATTAATAAGGAATCGATTATATAAGTATTTATAATATAGTAATATACTCACATTGCAGAGAAAAGTTTTTGTTTAAAGTAATTCTTTATATTTATGCTAAATTATAATTTTCTGTTGTTCCGTTTTTAATACATATTATTGTACTATAACCAGGCGCAATTTCATTTACAGTGATAATCGCTTAAAAAGGAACTAAGTTGCAGACACATATTTTTTTCGTGTTAAAGGATACTGCAAAAAAAAAACATATATCAACGAAATTAAGTTTTTAAGAGTTTTTAAGTTTTTATTTACATAAATATTATCTTTGCACATATTTAACAAAATTCAAAGAAACAAAAACATTGGCAAGTACTTAAAGAAATTTGTTCGGAATTCTTAATTGTTTTGATAAAAAAAACATTTATTGAGTTTTTGGAATTCAATCTGATTTTTTTGCATTGTTTATTTAGCATCAGAATGTCAACAAATACTTTGGATTCATCCATTTTGTTATTCATTTCACCATTGAGAAAGCGCGCCTAAATAACCGCGCATATGTTTTATGACGTTCCTCGTTTCGAATGACTTAAAATAGGAGCTGCCTAATTCATTTCACTTTTATCATTAGGAGCTGCATCAATGATATTTTTTGTGCTTAGAACAATCTCCAAAACGTCTTTGTCTGCCATATTTGGGGCTGTATAAACATAATCATCTTCTACTGCAATGAATTCTTCCAGTAGTACAATAGGACAGTCCAAACCAGTTAGTGTTTTTCGAATTTGTACATTCCCAAAAGAGGAAATCTTTTCGTGTTAAGAGAAAACAAAATACATGAAATTACAAAGTAGTTTGTCGGAGTTGTAGTATTATTTCCTGTTAATCAATATTTCGTCTTAAGCGATTTCGCGTTAAATGTATTTTACTGTATTTGTCCTAATGGAGGAATAAGTTTAATGTAAAAAAACATTATTTATCAAATTGTTTTTCGTAATTCTTTCACAAAAATATTGATGCAATACTCGAATACAAGTATTTTTGTATAAGATGGTAGTTTTCATTAAAGTTCATTTTTCCTTCATACTCTGGGCTTTACAGACTTAAGAAATGCTTTAAGATTATTTGTAACGGGATATGAATATGGATTCAAAAGTTAGAAGTCGTGATTATAGATGCTTAGCAATATTTCCAACATTAATAATTGGCTCAGATATAGAAAAAGAAAATGTTAATATTATTATATTCTCTATATTCGATTTAATATGCATAAAAGGTGTGAGGTAGTTTTTTGAAAAAAATTCCGTCTGCTCCTACTTACGAATATATTTATTTAACGTATTTTAACTTTAAAATTTTATTTGCAAATTATGTTCAGTAATTTGCATAGTAAATACAATAAAAACAAAGTAATATTAAAAAACATTTTTATATCAATTTCTACTTAGGTTAACAAAGAAAAATTTTATTTTAGTTACTTTTTATTAATGACAGAGCACCACTTTTGTTTAAAATGGCAACTCCACCAGAAATGTTACCAAATCTCTACACAAACAGTACTTCTAACTGTTTAAAATTCGTAAATATGGCTACGCGTTTCAAAATGTACTCCAAATATTTATAACGTAACAATGAAATACATTTTAAGTATATCATTGAATCATAAATGTCGAACACAGCAAAAATATAAAAATTTTATAACCAATTTAAATTTTAAGTTAGTTGCATTTGTTTCTTGTTTGAAAGAAATTAAATAAACAAAATAAATTTAGAAAATATTGCTTCCATTTAGTTCTCATTGAGATGAATTAAAGAAAAAAGTGAACGAAAACGCCCTAAAGTAGAAAAACGGAAGTGCACCATGTTTCATCAGGACAATGTATATTATCAATTCAATATAAATTTGCGACGAATCTATACGCGGTTCTACTAATCCCATCATTTCTCTTTAAGGAAAATATTTTTTCAAACAACTTTCATCGAGTAAGGAAACGTGATTATGTAAATGAGGTATATTATATAAATTCTGTTTTCGCAAGTTCGATTGTTGGCACGCTGGAGTAATTGACACGTAGTTGTAGACACGTTAGAGTTGGCACGCTGAAGTTGATATGTTGGAGTGTGCAAGTAGGAGTTAACATAAAGGAGTTAACATACTACTGAATACCCGCTGCGCAAAGGGGGTCAATGCACGAAAAATATGTCGAGGCTCAAACATCCTTCCGTTGGTGCGGTGTAGAAGTTAAGATGGAGAGGCAGTATAGGTGTCATCCTAGTCATTTAACCACGGTTTAAAATTCTGAGGTCAGTCGCCAAAAGCCTTTAAGTAGCTGAATAGTGGGACGAAATATTCTCTCACTTATTTCTTTAAAAAAATTTCAACTGAATATAAATCATATTTGTAAGCATATTTATTAAAATAAGAAACAAATATAAATATGTCCCTTCATCATAGTTCAATAAATAAAATGTTTAATGGAAATCTATTTCTTACACGGCTATAATTTCATATCACAAAATCAGAGGTATATTTTGTTTCTAGGGGATTCAAAATATTTTTCATTAGTATAAAGAATGTTAACTTAAATATATTGAGTCAAAATCTGAAAGCAGCGTACATGAACTTTTCTTTCTTCAAACAATTCAATCTCTCCAGCAATATATATTTAGAGTTATCTTTCAGATTTTTTCGTTATCCCGAAAAAATCTGAATCGTTTGGTTAACTCTGAAGATGTTTATCAAATAAGGTCCATTGCAAATTTATCAACTTCCTTCCCCTCAAAAATTGAAAAATTTGTAAAGTAGTGCATAGTGTGTGTCACTAAGAATTGCTGCCGACCCCTGTTCTATTCTACCCACCACATTTACCAGACCTCACGCCATTATGATTCCACCGAACATTACATAATAATGGAAAAAGGGGAATTAATGGACCTCTAATGAAAAAAAAATTCATCTCTTCGTTTAAGATAAAAAATCACGTGCAAAATGTTTTCACCTAAAAACACAAGATGTTCTAGAAAGATAGACTTTTCAAGTTTCATGAAGGATAGTGAAATATTATCTCACAGAATGACACCTATATAACTTATTAAAAAATAATCGAAATCTAAGGCCTAAAAATCCTCTAAAATCTTCCTCTAAAATCGCACGGTATGCATTTCCCAGACAACTTAATATATGTTTTATAATTTAAGTAAAAAGTTTCCTATAAACCGATGAAACATACAGACTTTTTTCTCTTTTTATTGACAAAAAAAAAAAAAAAAACTTGCGTCACTGTCTTTTGCAATTGTGCTTTCAGATGTCCAAACCTAAATACATGGCTGGAACGTATGTGAGTTTTCAGAAATGTTTGAAATAGTTTCCAAACGCTTGAACATTTATTTATCCCTTTTGGCAGTCAGTAAAAATAAATGGTACATACAGAACAAAAAAAGAAGGGGGCCAAGTAAATATTTAAAAGCATTTGAAATAAATTTAAAATGTTGTTTTAAAGTTCGTAGCCTTACTTTTTGGTATTATATTTCTATTTTTCGTAGAGAGAAAACTAATAAAATTGTATTATGTTGTAAATTTGGCAAAGATTATGAAATAATTGAATTCATATATTTGAAATTAATTCTTTAAATGATTAATATCGGGGAATAATACTACTAATAAAGGAAAATACAAAGATTTCCTACGAAAATTTTTGATTCATGTATGTTTTATCTCATTTTTTAAAATTTCTTAAAAAATTACGAGTGGTTATAAAATCTATTTTCAACAACAACAAAAAACTGATAATTTTAAAATGCGGTTTTTTAAAACGGTTAAATAATAAATATTATTAAGAAACTGATCTTAATGATTTATTAGAAAATGATGTTTTTAGTTCTAAAATAATTATGCACTGAAATTTTTTTTAAATTTAGTGAAAAAAAATTGGCTGAATTTGAAAATAATTGACAATATAGCATTCGCATCCAGTTATATATACTTTTTACTTTAATATATCAGTTTTACATTTAGATTATGTTAATTGTTAAACTCCATGTAATATTTTTCATATTTATTATAAATCGTAGAGTCCTCCTGTCCAAATGATAAATTTTAGAAGCAATACCTAAACCAACATATGATCATGAAATATTGTTTGTTTTATGCTGCTTTTTGTATCATTTAGTTTTATAATTTTCTAAAAGATGCATCCTGATACTGTATTCTCGTTATGTGGCTACTGGTATTGTAATTCAGTATTAAACAGAGAATCAATAATAATAAAATATTCAATCATACGTGCATCATAAATAAATGCATTTTTCAAGTTTTATTAAAATATGTACTAAGCTGTATTACATTTACAAGATTTTGGATTTTATATAATGATTTTTCCCATTATAGGAGTTAGAATGTGTAATTTTAAATTCAATACTCATACATTTATTATTATTTCTATTTTATTATAAGTTTTAACTGATCATAATATTATCGGAAACGCAAACCTGAAATTATATATATTTTATGTTATTTATCTAAAATTTAAACTATTATAAATTTAGTGTTAATATTTGCACTATATGCTAGAAAGAAAACGTTCTTTTTTTTTCTCATTTCAGGCCTTTAGAAATATTTTCCACATAATTTGTTTTATACATTATTAGTAATTAGTAATGAGTAAGTTTATTTAAATTGTTATTTATATTCACTTTTCCACTTTTCTTTTTTTGGTATTCCCTTTTGATCAGTCCTCTTATTCCTAATATGATTTTGAAAACATCACAGCAAATAAAATAATAATTCTTAGCTTCATAACTTTTATTTACATATTGTAATTAAATTATAAGTGGTATGTTTCCTACAGTAAAAGCAAAATTTACAATAAATATGTACTTCTTTATGAAAGAGAATTTGCCTAGCATAATGCATATCTAGCTTCTGAGCTTTTCTATCTTTCGTAAAGCCACATTTTTGCACCTTCCTCAAGTAGTTGTTTTGATATCAGAAGTTTTCTTTTTTTCCACTAGTAACTTGCTGTTCATTGTTCCCCTGACGTGTTCTTTTTTCTCCTAACATTTTTATGATTATCTGCATGGTACTTGCACGTTCTTACATATGTTACGGCTAAAGCCCGAAATCGGGCAGTTGGCATTTTGACCAACGTTGCTGTAAACTTACCGGCCATGTCCGATTTCTTGATATCGGGCTTTCGTTGGCCAACTTGCATAGACGATCGGCCAAAGTAGGAAGAAATAAATCAAAAATCAGTTTGTTGTACACACTAGAAAATGAAGTATTTAAATATAAGTATTTCCATAATATTTTTTTGAAGTACAATTGCATCAAAAACGCGTTCAAACCAATAAGTTACACTCTAAGTTAAAAAAAAGCTTGTAATGTATAAAATTGTGATTTCGTGCAAGTCTGTACTAATATTTAAAAGCCATAATAGAAATAACTCATTAAATATATATCCTGTAACAACATGATAGCGTTAAGCAGATTAGATTTACGACCTTCAAATTGACGAATGATATCTTAAGCAAAAGCTTTGCGTATCTTGTATGAATGCAATGAAAAATGGAATTATCTATTTGTAAGTTATTTTTAAGGGTGATCCTTAGTCTTTTTATGCACAGACCTAATATTAAAAATCCCAGATCACATTGTCTCCCGAAATATCGCTTCAAAAAATATGAAATTTTTTGCAAAGGGCAAATAGCAAATATAAGAGCTAATTAAAACAAATATGAAGGAAGAAATAAAAGAAATTTCTTTGTTGTGGCCATCTACCATTATCATATCGGGCTTTGGTAAAGGATTCCCACCCACTTCGCGAAATGACCAGCCAAAGAAGATTACACAATATTAATTGATTGTACTTCAGACTTGGACACACCTCTTCAAATCGTTAATTGGCCAGACAAAATCATGATATGGCCAAACTTCGGGCTTTTGGCCATAACATACATAATAGAAAGATTTCTCTTAGTAATTTTGTTGGTTGTACAATGAATAAAATAACAAATCTGATATTTGCAGCTCGACTAATCACATTATGAAATATATAAACAAGAAATTTTCTCGCTTGCATTTTAGATGTATAAATGTCAGCTATTTTATCTGTATTTTCTGTAGCTATTTTTCTCCAACTTCATTTTGATTAGAAGACAAGATATTGTTTAGTTTACTTTTAGTATTCTTGTGTAACCTTTCATCATGACGCAGAGATCACAGAAGAATTAAATTATGACTTTTTAGGTATATATGACAAAAGGGTCTTATTTTGTTTCAAACTTACTTAAACAGCGATAACAATTATTTGCAATAATGTCAGATCAAAACTCTGGAGGTATATATATTGCGTTTTCTAATTGTACCGACAACAGTTGGCATTCTCTTGAACAATTCGTCAGCAATCATATGAAGTTGTTAAAAAAATATCAAATGTATTATTCTAAGCTATGTCATATATTGATTTTACCTGGCACAATACAACATTTCTTCATTGGTTCATGTAAAGATCTTCATTAGAATCCCTCTTAATCCGGCATACGTCTTAGCAGAGTAAATGTAAGATGTTTTGACATCAAAGAAATATCAACCACTATTTCATTCCGCTTTTATCCCTGTGATTTTGAGGTAAACATAGTGAAAATCGCTTAACTCGTAACTAAAGGGAACTGAAATATTTTTTTTTCTTATTTAAAGAATTTCGTATTAAAGGGTATTGCAAAAAAATATGTATGATCAACAAAATTAAGTTTATTAGGATGCATTTTATTTACATAGATATGTATAAGTTTGTATTTAATAAGATCACAATGAAAGAAACACTTTCACAAAACCTTAATAAAGTTTAATACACATTTTTCAAGTTTAATACACATTCATAATACACATTCTTTTTTTTTTTAAAAAAAAAAAGAAAAACATTTATTGAGTTTTTGGAAAATAATCTGATATTTTTCTTTATATTGTCTTTTATAGCATCAAACTGTTAACAAATTGTTCACTTTCGTACATTTGTTATTGATTTGACAATTGAAATGTGTGTCTAATTAACTGCGCATATTTTTCGTGATGTTCCTCATTTCGAATAATGTGGGAAAAGGATCTATATTATTCCTTTCATTTTCGTCATCAAAATTTGCATCAATTATACTTTTTGAGCTTTGAACAAATTTCAAATTGTTTTTGTTTTCCATAATTTGATTTTTACTTGTGTTGTCATTATCTATTACAACGAATTCTTTCGATGATACAATATAGTACAGTCCAATAATACATAAGTTTTTTGAAATATTTCATTAAGTTATGAGAAATCTTTTTTCGTGTTCAGAAAAATGCTCATTAAAATACATGGTAATATATTAAAATCGTGGTATTATTTCGTGTTAACTCATATTTATTCTTAACTATTTTCGCGTTAAACGTATTTCTCTGTATCATCGAAATTTGTATTTACCACGGAAATGTAGAAGCTGTCCATTTTTTACCAAGCTTTCATCAGGAACGAATGTCTTTGGAAATCAAATAACAAACACTTCATACAAGGAAATTTTCTTGTTCTAGGTTCTGAACATTTATCTGATCCTCAAACCATTTCTGCATTGGATAAATGATCTGATGAATGAGTTACAATCAATTTATCGTTCCTTATTTCATTAGAGATGATCATTGAGCATTTATAGAAGCGTTTTGGTCTCATGTTCAGTAAGACCACGTTTACGATTTGACATGTTATACTGCACACAAGAAGTTGCAAAACATGCCCACCAAATAACGCACTATGAACTTGATTCATGTAAGCTAGGATTTTAATTTTTAAGTAAGTAATATCAGCGTGCTTTCTCAAATAACATGATAAATGTAACATCATGATGTGCCAATGATTGGTCATATAGTACACATGATGCTCATCACATGTACCAAGCAAGTAGAGAACAAAAGAACCAGCTTTATAGAGAAAATTTTGTTTCTGTATTTCTGTTCACCAGCCCCATCTATTGACCATTCATTAACCACTTAAATGCAGAGAAAAAGTTACGAAATTCACCCCCAGTGCCACCGTTTCTTTACAAGTGAACGTTGTTACGTGGTTTTTTCGGTGAAATGAAAAAACGTGTTTTTCCTTTTAAAAATTGCTTTCTTTCACTTTGAGAAAGAAAGAAAAGGATAAAATAATATACTCTCTAAAGTTACAATATAATAAAAAATAAATTATAACTTATCTGTTCTATGGTATATCCTGAAACATGATTGGACACATGGACCAGTATCACATTCAGTGCTTTTGTAGAAAAATTTAAAAAGCTCCTATGACACAAGGTAAGCGAAAGTGACAGCAAATGAAAAATAGAAAAAAAAAAACACAGTTAAACGGGGGAAAAAACCACTGGGCTATGAATGTCATCGTACCTGAAATGTACCCTTTCAAATTCCTTTCCCCACCTCTTCTCTGAAATAAGTAAACTCTTTAGAAGCACTTTCAATGTCATTTAATTGTATTTGAAAGCCGTGGGGCTAGTTTTAAAAAAAAAACAGCACAACACTAAATGTCCTCTTCTGGAAGGAGTATACATATCCGGGGCACTACATTCTCCAGCTCAGCAGGACGTGTATACCCACCCGCTGTACTCAAAGGCTTAAAATGAATTCTGTTAAAAATACTAATTAGGTTCTGCATACATTTCTATCCAAGTTAATAATATGGGTCTATTCCTTAACAGGTAAAATCTTACCTTTTTCTCTTGATTAAAAAAATACTTACATCTGTGAAAGATTTCAATATTAAAAGAATTAGTTTTTTGAGGAGTACATAACGTTTACAAATTTGTGAAATATGTTAAAAGTTTAAAAAGGGTGAAAGCGACCCATACAGAGATGTCATTAGGAAAGTATTTCATTTGCCTTATTCCTTCTTTAATTTTAGAAGATACTTAATCATAGGAATTGAAAAAAAATTCTAATAACTATACTTAAATAAAGCGATATAATATGTAAAATGATGAACATTGAGAATAAATATGTAAAAATGATTCAATGTCTTCCATTTGTATCTTTGAGCATATGACACAATGTTAAATGTGCTACAATCTAAACCCCTGTCTTAACAAATATGGGATATCAGTCATTTTAATACACAAATAAAGCACAGCTCTCTACACATATTTGCATTTCCAAATCGTTACCTTAGCAGTAACGATTGATCACTGCCTTATGACCTATGCGTGCTATTCCATTTACCACGCCTTAATGAAGTTGTTCCGGGAATAATTCCATTTGTCAGGATTCTTTCAATACAGTTAATTAAGATAAAGTGCTAGCTCTTCATTACAGGATGGGGAAACGTCAAACATGTAAATAATTCTATTTTTTTATTTTAGAACATAATATATTCTATTGTATTTTTCCTTCATGGCCTAAACTAATCTGAGAAAGGATAAGGACATGCAAATAGTTAATAAGGTTTTTCTTGGATAAATATGTTTGTAAACAAAAGAATATTTATTGGGTGTTACTTCTTCAGTACATTTTATTTCTCTTTGCTTTCTTACACATGTGATGAGACATTATATCCTCTACAATCATACAATATGCCTTTCAACCGTTTATCCACCGCATTATGATGCACTGCAAATTTTTTCAAGCAATATTTTGTTTGAGCCACTACATTGAAAATTAAAAAAATATACTTTATAAAATACTCAACTTTGGGAAATTTAATCCGTTACACCTAATTAATTAAATTGGTACTTTAAAGCACTGGTATAAAAGCACAAAGGTATAAACTATTTTCATAATTCGAGAAGTCCATATGACTTTTTTAACGCTATTTTAACTTAAAAATATTAAAAACGAGAGAACACAGAGAAACTATTTTTGAAAATTATAAGATTTTTGAAAGTTACCTACTTTTTTCACATAATAACAAGTATTGCCCATACAATTAAATTTGATGATTTTCAAAGAAGCAGTTTTTCTTTCACTGATACACAAAAGTGCATTACACGTTATGCATTTTGAGTGCGGTTTCGATTCAATATTTTCTTAAAGCACTGTATCCTGTGGTAGGAATAACTGTATTTTCTGAACATGAACTATTACACCTTGAGTCTTGTTTAGTCTCTTTATCGTCATATTAAGAATCAAACGAAAATTCCAGCAGATGATTTGCTGGGACTTCTTCATCTGAAGCAGTGCATCACTGCTTTCAGATGGTAGGTTCTGTAATAAATCCAACCTCTTGAAGACTGAGTTCCTTTTTCCAAACATTAAAAAAAGGGGAGGGGCCGGGGAGGGTAAAATTAGAATTTTGAAAACCTCCTAGTATTGTTAAATCTGTTACACACAAATAAATTTAAATGTTGTTAATTTTTGAACAAATAACAGGTATTTTATTTAATTGTATTTGGAAAAATTAGCTCACATTCAAATTTCAAAAGTTTTTATAAAAAGGTTAAAATAAAACAATAAAAAAGAAAAAATTAATTGAAAAGAATTACGAAGCTACACTACATTAACTCAATGTGAATGACAATAGAAAACAATAAAAACAATGATAAGCTATACAGATGGAAAAAAAAAACTTTAACATAATTTAATAACTTGCTTTAACATCCAGTGTACTGTCGGTACTTTAAGTACCAAAAAGTTATTTAACTGCAAAATTGAGTATAAACACTGTTCACTTAAAAAAATTTTCAAATAGTTTTTAAGGTCTGAACTAACATATAAAAACATAAGACACCTATTGACATTAACAACTTTTTAAGAACAAAAATATTAATTTTAGCGATCTGATTAAATTGTTAGATAAAAAGGCAACTTCTGTTTTAAAACAATCCACCTTTAAAGCTAAAATACCACTCATAAAACCCGTTTTGCCGTCTATTCTGGAAGAGTGGAATTTAAAAAAAAAAAGAGTTCAATTGATTAACAACCAAAATATTTGTAAAAATGTTTATTCTATGTAATTTTTAAGTGAGTGATACTTATAAGCACCGCCAGTAGATAAAGTGTTAAAGAAGTGTTTGAGACCTGCAAAAAACTGTTTCAGTTAATTTTCTTTTGTTTGTTCAACCTGGAATGTTCCTGTGGGGCACAGAGACACACTAGGCTCATGAAATCTTTAAATCTGGAA
>BMAO01030665.1:0-66013 GCA_019973975.1 Trichonephila clavata | reverse complement strand
CTGCTGAGGCGTTGTTTCTTCTGTGAGAACTGGAACTTGGCTGTTGTCCACTCGACGTCGGCTCCGAAGATTGTATGGACAGCTCCTTTCCTGATGAGGTCTGTTGTACTTGAATCTGTGGGATGGTCCTGGAACTGCTCTTTCAGAACTATTTTCTTCCACCTTTCTATAACGCTTTCTGGAGGGACGAGAGGACATTGACGAGGAAATCTTTCTTTTCTCGCGATCTACTTGGGCCTCTGGTCTCTTCTTTTGTAGTTTTCCTCCAGATTCAGGCCTTCCTCTTTTCTCTCTCTCAGTGTATAAGGTCTCCTTTTCCTGAAATTATATGCGCCACCCCCGAAGAAACAGCAGATTCCGTCCGTCCACGTTTTTTTCTCACCTCCACTCCATCGCGTCTATTCGCAACTATATCTCTACTACCATTTACATTTCCTGATTTCGATCCTTTACGACCACCCCTATCATTCTCCGATTGCACCAATGACGACTGCGCATCATCTGACCTGATTGATGTCACTGCACCATGATCACTACTAGTGTTACTTTCCGACTCGGCAACACTGTCTTCTCTTTGATGGTAAATTCTCACCTGGTCCACATTAACCGTTATTCTTTTACCAAATTTTAATATTACTAAATTATTATTATTTTTTACACTCAGAACTTTATATGGGCCTTCAAACTTTGACATAAATTTACCTACTATTTTTTTACATTTTGAAACTTAACGGGTGAGTTTGAACTAATACTAGATCACCAACTTTCACATTATTTTCACGCCTCTTTTTATTATAATATTTCGCCCACTTCTCTTGCTGGCGCTTTGTATGAACTCTAGCCTCCTCAAACAACCTTTCTATGTTCCCACAAACTAAATCTGATCCATCAGTTACCTAACTAATTTCTGAAAAGGGTGATTAAATTTCGACCTAAAAATAATTCCGCCGGTGTTTACCCGTTGTCTCATGTACTGCTGTCCTAATCGCATAACCGAACTCTTGCAGAAATTGATCCCAGTTAGTGTGATTATCCGCGACAAACTCGAAATCATTTTTAAAAGAGTGCGATTAACTCTTTCTGTTTGATTAGCTTGTGGGACGATATACCACAGTTTTAACGTGTTTTATGTGCAATCTGCGACATACTTGCTCAAAAACTTCGGATATCATTTGGGGACCGTTGTCTGTGACTAATTTAACAGGAGCTCCCATAACGCGCAATATAATTTTCAAAAAATGCATTGGCGATTGCTTTAGCCGAAGCTTTCCTTAAGGGAACTATTTCAACCCATTTAGAAAAAATTATCGGTAATTACTAAAATAAATCTATAGCGTTCTGGACTAGTTGCAGGGTATGGGCCTAACAAATCTAAAGACACGATTTTCATTCGGAAAATTCGTTATTATGGGAATTAATTGACCAGCTGGTAAACCATTTTTATAATTAATTTTTTGGCATTGGTCGCAGGTTGCTACATATTTATAAATGTATTTCCTCATGTACGGAAATAACACGCGTCCTTTAATTTTAAGTAGGTTTTCTTTTTGCCTAAATGACCTGCCATAGGCGAGTCATGAAATTTTTGCATAACATCTTTACGTAATGTTTTGGGTATAAATACCCTTAATTCACCTAGTATGGTTGTATATTTTGCATAATATAGCAAACCGTCAACGATTTTAAAGTCATTGGACCAATTTCTGCAGATCGATTCATTAACAGAACTATTGTCCGGATTTTCCAAAAACCTCATTATATGCCCTAGCTCCGGGTCATTTCTCTGTTCCTCTCTTAACTGTTCTCTAGAAGATAATACTAACGATCTAATCACCGCACAAGACACTTTTGGTTCCTCATTACTTCTAACGGGTTTCTAGACAACATATCAGCCACTAAATTTTGCGTACCTGGGCGATGTTCCATTCTACATTAAATTTCGCCAACTTTAGTTTTTGCCCTGCCTTTAGCTTAGTCCTTAATAAATCTATCCGTACCGGTTCGTCCGAAATTGCCAATTTCTCAATTTGCGAATCCAGAATGATTAACGATTTTTTAACAAAATCAAAAGTAATCCTTGCATGTGACATAAAATCAACACCTATTATGCATGGATCTTGCATCTCAGCAATCACATGAAATTTCCATAACTTTTGAAAATTCTCTTATTTTAATTTTCAACTCAACTGTGCCTAAACTTTTGCACTGTGACCCTTGAGCTGTAACTACTTCAGCTAACGATTTTTTTAAAGGACAGAAAGAAAAATATGACCAGTACGTTTTTTCTGAAATAAATGACTTTTCCGCACCTGTATCCCAGAGCGCTTTTAAAAAAGTATCATTCAACAAAATCGGCACATACGGAAGTTCAACTGGTGATAATCTCAATGAATTAAGTCTAATTCTATTAGGAGGATTTGACTCAATACGATCTCTTTGAGAGTTTAAATTGGCACTTCTTTGCCTTTCGCTGTTGCAATCAACACGCCTCCAATTCTGTTTTGCTGAATCATCATTAGGACCCTTCCTAACCACCATCCTACGGTTCTGATACCGGTCTGTTCTCTGATTGGGCTGATTGTATCGATTTCCACCCTCGAATCCTTGATTTTGATAATTACGACGAGGAAAATTATTCGCACCCCTGCCTAGTCCTCTTTGATCATTTTGACTATTTCCGACCCCAGTATCTCTCCAATTTCTATTATTCCTTCTTTCCTCAGGATTCCTACTCACATCCCAACTTCGTCTAGCAAAATTATTACTCGAACCCTGATTTTCCCTGCAGTTATGACGTTCCTCATACCGGTCTACCAACTCTATCAATTGAGTTTTCGTTGTGGGGTTTCGAACTTCTAAATAATCCATTATTTGGGGTTCTAGTCGCATTATACTATGTGATCAATCAATTTTAACTCATCATAATTCAAATTCAGGGTTTTATGAATTTTTAACAGCTGAAAAATAAAGTCTGACGGGCTTGACCTCTCCGTTGTTTTGATGAAAAAAACTGAGCTTCTAGCTCTGATTTATTCCGTATTACCGGAAAACTATCTGATAATTTCTTTTTAAGTGTTGCAAATGCAGTCGCTTCTTCATTTACACACTCGAAGCCGATGACCTCATACCAGTCTAACGCTCTCCCAATTAAATGACCTTTTAAATATGCACACGATAGATTCGCCGGTATTTCATAGTAAGCTATATTGTCATCGATATTATTTATAAACTCAGACACATTTTCTTTACCCGAAAAAAATAACTCCGGCAAAACTCTAAATCCTGCACCTGCTCTTAATTCCGGTATTTCGTTTGGGCGCCAGTGTCGTAGTCTCCCACTATCCCTAGAGTTATTAGTTACCCTTTGCATATTATCTATGTTTGGATATGTAGGATTCATAATTAATGACTACTCAAATAATAAATCACTTATTTATTATTTCCTTAGGATAGAAATTCACAATTAATAATCAACTTTAAGAACAATAAATTATCATGGAGTGCTATCAGAATTCAATTATGGACGACGGAATACTAACTGATATGACGAGGGGAATAACACGTACAATCAAACTACACATTTAAATCTAAACTACAAAAATTACAGACCTGAAATCTTCTTCGGAAGGAACTTGGAAACTAATAGAATTTATGAAGAGGCTGCAATCCAAGATATCTTCAGTTACGTTTGAACCCAGTTGATGAATCTTTTTCAATAATCTTCCTCCCACTATCAAACTTCACTTCATTAAACTAAACTCTTAGAAACACCTTCTTAAGCAACCACGTAGTTTACTTTTCAATCCCAAACACGGAGTTCTACTCTATCAAACCGATTAGTCATCCTCCTCTCTTCATTTCATTTCTCCCTTTTATATCTCTTTCGAACTCGCTAAACCCGAAACTATCTTATTTGCATAAGTCACACTTTCAGCTCTCAGTGGGGATTGGTCAAAATAAATACAATTTAAAAGACTTTGAGAGAAGGTTAGTGAAACGCGTAAGCACCCGTCACACAGTGATTACCTCGAACAGCAGGCGGCCCAAGGCAAGGGGGCCTTTCTGCAAGCTCTGTGGACGGTCTTGGCCCTTCCCAAATTGTATCGATTGGCGTACAAGGCCTGGAGGCGACATGGACCTCAACCGTTGGCCCCTTGGATTCTCTTGGCTCAAGCCGTCTTGGATGGCTGTTTTGCACTCAAATGGCCCGAAAGCGTCTTCCAAATACCCGAGACGTGTTCCATCTGTCTGAGTCCGATGCATTGGCCAGAAAAGACACATTTTGGCCATGTATTTCACATGCGGTGTTTACTGCAACACCTGGAGGTGAGGAATACCTGTCCTCTCTGCAGGGCGCCCAACCCCATACGAGCAGCCTCGTAGAGGAGGGGGACAGGGATTCCCCAGATAAATGGGAGATGGATGACTGGAAAGGAGCATAGCTCCGGACCAGTCATTCATCTCCCATTTTTTTGGGCTACTCTCAGAGTCAAGGTTGGAAACGACCCGAAAAAAAACTCTGACACAATTGTTAGAACATTGTGCAAGACCAATAAAATGTGAAAGATGAAAAGCAAATCATGGTGACATTCCATATATTATACAAATTTTAGGGTTTGGAACAGCCATGGGAGAATGTTTGCTGGAAAGGAGCATAGCTCGGGACCAGGAATCATTCTTCCATTGGGGGGGTTTGGAAACGACAAGAAAAAAAACTCTGACACATTGATTCAGACTGTGGCTGGAACATTGTGTGTAAGAATCACAATGGAAGGTTGACACATTTTTTGAGACTGTGCCTGGAACATTGTGTAAGATTCACAATGGAAGGCTAATAAAAAAAAATATCGCAAAAGCCAAAAAAAGAATGTGAGGCAAGTTTAAAATATCTTTCAGGAGCAAATAATATTGACAACCAAACTCTTAGCAGATTGAAGAGCTCAAAAAGTTTAAAACATTCTACCTCTCTAAAAAAAAAAATTTTTTTTTTTTATAAAGAATTTTACATGATTTAATTTCAAAGGTTTGCTAGGGAACTCGAAAGTTGAGAGATGGCTGAACGAGGTCAAACCAACCTTTTTACACTATTGTTTTTTCCAACGCCATATATTGGAAGAGATTCTGTCCACTCTTTTTCTTTGCAACAAATTTTTCAATATTTTATTTTCAACTGACATGTTTTGTACTTTAGCGTTCAACTCATATTCTTTTGTTTTCAACTCATATTCTTTTGTTTTCAACTCTTATTCTTTTGTTTTCCATTCATATTCTTTTATTTTCCATTCATATTCTTTTGTTTTCAACTCGTCAAGTTCCTTCTTCACCACGTCAAGTTCCTTTTTCAACACGTCTTTTTCCCTTTGAATCAAATCTCTTTCCCTTTCCATGAGGTCGTTTCTCGCTTTCACCTCGTTGAGCTTTGGGTCGTTTTTCGCTTGCATTTCATTCATCTTTGACCTTAATATCAGCTTGTGGTTCATGGCACATGCTTCTTTTGTTTTTTCATTCATCCTATTTTGTTGTTTACGAGACAACACATACACATCGTCTCTCATGCATTGAAAGCAACACTCGGCTCCCTCCTCGACATACACTATTTTATTATCGTATAGATTCAAATGCAGAGGTGTGCCTTCCTCCGTTTCCTCGTAGCGCGGATACAAGGGAATCACACAATTTAAACATTTCCAGCCCGTCACATGGATCGGTACCCCCCCCCCCCTCTTACATTACACCATGGGTCCCGTACACGCTTGGCAGCCCAACTGGATACATTTTTATTTCCCACAGTAATTTTTCTATTCCCCTTGGAAAGAGGGTACAGAAAAACGCAATACTATACGGGTGCAAGGGTCGATTGATGTGAAAATGAGACGCATGTTGCTTAAATTGTCAGGACCCTTGTCACACGAGGGTTGACTCACGTAGACGATGGTTCGCACCACACGCCAAGATGGCAACGTCGTGAGATGGCTCGCCTCCAATGTTCCAACAACACCCCTATTGGAATGATTCTCTGTCTTTTCTCGACATACCAACGTTGTAATGCCTACACTTCATAGGTCGCTGCTTTCCCCCAGCTTGACTTGTCTCATTTTCATTTACCCTCCCTGACCTACCTCCATTACATGGGTCGTTGCCCAGCGTGACAAGTCTCCATTTCATTTGTCCCCTCCATTTTCATCCAGGATGAAACTATTTTTTTTTCTCGCGCCACCATATTTTTTTCTGAGGAATTTGAAAAAAATTTTCAATCAACACACCCTAAGGGACACGATTCTGGCCCCCTTTCCAAAAAGGTCGTTTTCCATTTTCAATCATTTTTGGAAAGGGTCACGGTGCTTGACTATTTTTTCGACCGACTGTAACATCACGGAAAGAGACAATTAAGGTGATTCTGAAGTTGTCGTCTGAGAAGGTATTGCACTTAAAGAGCGGACTGGACTATACGTTTTCAACAGAGGTTCTGTAACTGGAGATCGCTATTGTCCCGCTATCGGTATCCTTCCCCATATGAATCTGATACAAGGTGCTATGAGGCCAGACTTTGTTTTTAAGGATGGCAACGCACGGCCTCACCGGACTGCTGATGTTCATCAGCTACTGGAAAGCGATATCACTCGAATGGATTGACTAGAATTCTTCCCTGATTTAAATCCCATGGTTAAATTCCCTGATTTAAATCCCATGGTTAAATTCCCTGATTTAAATCCCAACAACTAAAAGAAATGCTGATTGAGGATTTGGCATTATTACCTCAAGAACTTTTGAACAACCTGCTGCTGAGTATGGAGAGACGGTGTGAAGTAATCATTGTAGTAAGGGGAGGGCATATTACATACTAAGGAACATCTACTTGTGCTGTTCTTCCTCTTGGACAGGCAGTCAGTGTAAGGATACTATGAGTTCAATAAAACCTTTTTTTTTTTTGTTCAATTCCATACTCTTTGCGTTGTTCTTATTGTTGCGCAACCTTGTTTTCGTCATTGTTTAAGTACAAAATTTTGTCTCTCATTTTTGAATGACATGTCTTTAGATGAATTCTCATGAGTTTATGGCAAGGAAAAAGTTTTATAAATAAATCATAACCCACCATTTGCTTAAGTTTTGCACACCATATATATATAAATGGAAATATAGACGCTAGCCGTTGAAATGATTCTTTATAATATGATCTCTATTATTTATGATTGATGTTTGCTTTGGCTGGAATTGAAGAGGCAGTCCTGTGATTAATTAAAACTATTTATTCCACATCTTAAACACATGAAACATTACAAGGACGTCACAATACACACACACAAAACAAGCTGCTGCCGGTTACATGTTGACGCAGATAAAATACAGAAGCGAAAGAGAACGGTCTCCAGGAATCTCAGTTTCTATAGGCGGCTCAAATCACATAATCTGAGTGTGTAGCTAGATGTAGTTTAAAATATATTCGTTAGGCGGCTGGCTAATTTATTATTAAAATGTGGGTCCTGAAGGGATGGACCAGATAATTAAGAGATACTTAAAAGGATTATATTAGTGGGGATTATTATATATATTAACAGGGTGTCCAGCCTTAATGTGACCCAATAGCTAATTCCCGAACCGTTCGGTTTAGACATGTACTTCCAATTTGAAAAATGTTTTTAAAAAGTTAAGGAATGTTTTTACGTGCTTTTTGAACCAAATAGCCTATTTAGAAAAAAATTACAAAAATTAAATTTTTATACGGTCCCCAGGACTTATCAGTTATATTTAGGAAAAGATGCAGTACACAAAAACAAAGTAAACACAAAAAGTTTCATTTTATTGCGATAAAAACTGGCCGATTTATGGAACTTTGAAAATCATATATTTCCTCAATTTTCCCGGCCGTTTTCAAGAAGCTAGTTAGGGGCCGTCTCCAAAGTGAAATTAATTGGAACTCTGCCAGGAAACTTTCGCTCTTGCTCGTCACTCTTACGTAAATCATTTTTAAATTTAAAAGTACATAAATTACGTTAATAATACATTAATTTAGTACTTAAGAAATATAATTTATTCTGTACGTGTAAAATATAGACAAAATAAAATATTTTGGACGAAGAAAACATTTCAAAAGCAGTTCCAAAAACAAATAGGCTTATTTGCTGCGGTACTGATCATGGTGATTATTAAAAATCTGTTGTGTAATCGTTAGCAATTGCAATATTACGAATTCTAGTACGGGAGAACGAGATGTATACAAATGAAGAATACTACGAAATGTTACTGCTGTATGTGCAGTGTAATCGAAATAAGAGATAGGCGGCAAGACTTTATGCCATTAAATTTCCCAGTCGAAGGCATCCATCTTATTGTACAATTGCCCGTGCTGTTCAACACTTGTATAAAACCGGGAGTTGCCATAGACGTATTATTTTGTCTCGTGCCACACCTTCAAGCTTGCGGATACCCGCTGAGGATGTTCTAGGATATGTCCTGGCTCATTCTGAAATTAGTGTCCGGGATATTAGAAAGGCTTGTTACTACTCAAAATCGACGGTGTGGAACATATTACATACGTACGGTGCATATCCTTATCGTTCAGTCCTGGCGCAGGAACTAATGCCCGGAGACCAGGAGCGTCGTTTTGATTTTTGCAATTTCGTGTTAAATACATTGGATGAAAATCCAGATTTTTTTAAAGGAAGTTTTGTGGTTGGATGAATGCCAGTTCTCGAGGCAAGGCACTATTAATACGCAGAATACGCATTATTGGTCCCTCGAAAACCCACATCTAATACGACCGAATCTCGCCACCAAGTGCATTGGTCGGTGAATGTGTGGTGCGGAATATGGAAGAGCACCTTAATTAGCCCAATTTCGATGGACCTTTAACATCAGAATCATACACGGAAATTTTATCTGGACCATTAGCCGATTTTTTAGAATATGAAGTTTCCTAAGTCCTTTGGATTTCTATCGGTGGGACTTCCTAAAAAGCAAAGTGTTCGAACGTGAATCCACGAGTAAATCCGATTGACTCAATCGAATCAGCATGGCATGCAGGTCTGTGACACCAACTATGTTGCAAAAGCTACAGGCGGAGGTTCTGACGCGGGTTCGATACTGCATTTCTGCGGAGAGAGAGAGAGAAGGCAGTCATTTTGAACATTATTTAAGTTAATTGGGTCATTCTGATATAATAAAAAGCCCCTGATTCATGATTGGCGCATCATTCTACATAATGCTATAATTTGAATGGCAAATCCTGTATTCTTTTGCTGCTATTTGTTAAAATAAGTTATTTATATATAATCTCTTTTCGGTACAAATTGTATTTCTTTAATTTAACTTTAATTGTTTGCCATATAGCAATACAAATTGTCAATCTATGATGTTTAATACGATGTTTCAATATTACTATGATGTTTTTCTTTTGCTCTTTCTGTAGATAGTGAATAACTGTTCTCTAAATTCAATGTATATACGACCCCCTTTTCTGAGCAATTCAGATGCTTCAATTTTATGTAGGCATAACTCGGTCAGTTTTTATCGTAATAAAATGAAACTTTTTGTATTTACTTTGTTTTTGTGAACTGCATCTTTTCCTAAATGTAAGTGATAGGACCTGGGGACCGTATAAAAATTTAATTTTTGTAATTTTTTTCTAAATAGGCTTTTTGGTTCGAAAAGCACTTAAAAACATTCCTTACCCTTTTTAAAACATTTTTCAAATTGGAAGTACATGTCTAAACCGAACGGTTCGGGAATTAGCTATTGGGTCACATTAAGGCTGGACACCCTGTATATATATATCTAACATATCAACAGCAGTATATACACAATTTAAGCGGGCAGATGTTCAAAATGTCCACCGTGCATGTCGAGGCAGGCTTGAGCACGCCTCGACATGCACGGTGTCATCACTGTCATGACTGTCATCACACGTCGCAGCATCGTGGGGTCCACCGAAGTACAAGCAGCATGCAGACGAGCAACTAAATCCATTTGTGTTGTCACTACGTCTTGATACACCAGTTCCTTGAGATGGCATGTCGTAGTAGTCACGATCGGAATACATGGTCACCATACGAAGACTACCGATAGCTGCAAGATGCAGTCTTTTAAATACCAGTTCAACGGCGGCTTAACGTCATTCCATGGTACGCGCATGCATGATGCGACTTGCGCGATGAACGTTTTAAATATTATTGTCTGGAAAGATATGCAAATACTGTTGTTGATATGTCCAATAAATTATTTCGAATGAAAAGTTTCAAATTGTTCTCCTGTATTTGTGTACATGAATTTTTGTCGTAGATGTCCTGCGTGATTTTCGTAAAAATAAATGAACTTGAATATCGTTCGATCATAAAATTCTTCTTTTTGGTTGGAGTACCCCTTAAAAATTCTTCCGAAGTGACAAAAATTTACAACATTTCTCCTTCTATGTCAACCGTTAAAATGAGGGTAGTTGAATTTCAACGTGGTCACGTGCCCCACGTGAAAGACTCCCAAAAAGCGCAATAACACTGGAAACCATCCAAAAGGTGCATGATATCGGGTTGCACGATAGGAGAGTGAAGATCTTGAACATGTGGGAATTTCGAAAGAGATGATGCGAAAATTTTTTGCACAAGGAATTAGAGATGCGAAAGCTCTGGTGCAAAATTGGTGCAACATTTGTTGTATGCTGATCAAAAGCAAATGATTTTTGGAGCAATGTTTGGACCAATTCAATAGAGATCCTACCGATTTTGTGCGGCGATTTTTCATAATGGAAGATACATGAGTCATCCATTAACACGACAGAAACGAAACAGTTGTTGAAGTAGTGGGTGTAAGCCGGTATTTAAGCTCCAAAGAAAGCGAAGTCGATACCATCTGCCGGAAAGGTCATGACCAGTGTGTTTTGGGATGCGAAAGGGATCCTTTTAATTTATTACCTTGAAAAAGGAAGATCAATTACAGGTGAATATTACTCCAAATTTTTGCCCAGCTGGATGCCGAAACTCGTGAGAAAAAACCCAGCTTGAAGAAGAAAAGCAACATTTTTCACCATGACAATGCACCTGGTGTGTTAGCGCGGGGAAAACTGCGAGATTTGAAGTACGATTTACTCGCCCCACACTGTTCTTCTGATCTAATATCCTCAGACACGTCCATCTGTTCCTGAACTTGAATACATTTGTTTCTGGGAAGCTCTTTGTGTCCAATGAAGAATTTGACATGGCCGTAGATGAATATTTTCAGTCTTTTCACTTTCGGGAAGGAATATTGATATTAGAGAAACGCTGGAACAAGTGTGTTGTAGTCAAGGAAAATTATATAAGAGAAGATATTAAAATCATTTTTAATTGAAAACCGTACTCTTTCATTGTCAGGCTGAGAACTCTTTACTTTACTCTCGTATATTAATTTTGTTAACAAACCGCTAAAGTTTTTCAAATAGGAATCTGCCTGGTATACTCAATACGTTTAGTAGGACTTTATTCATTATTTAATAAAATTTCTATTCTTAAAATTTAAATTTATCAAAATGCTTTTAATGGTAGCATTTTTTCTTTTCATCTGTTCCATATGTTCCTTTTTTCCATATAGTGATGTATGTGCAACAATTTTATATAATTTTTTGCCTAAAAATATTTTTCATTACAATTTTATATTAATTCCTGAAAAAGTTACTGCATAGATCATTACAAAATATTCATTTTAAAATGTCTTTAAAAGAGAAAAGGGAAAGTGATGATTTTCTAGAAGTGAAACATATATATTTAACTAAAAAATTTTAAAACCTTTCTGAACTTTCCTTTATATTTTTAAATTTTTGTAGAATTGTTTTCATCCTACAATCGTCAAGTCCAAATTTATTTGAATAGAATGGAAAGAAATTTAATATTTAAATAATTTTTCTTTTGTTTTGTAGATGTTTCAAATAAAAAAGATTATTTCCCTTACTATGATTAAAACGTGACTTTTTCCTTCAAAGATGCCAATTAATTTCCTTGTGATCAATATTGAATTGACATGACTCATTCAATAGGATGTAAAAGCGTTTAAACAGTGGCTGTAGAAAGACACGTTTACAAAGACTCAAGTTTGCATTATTTTGATTAATATTTGTGGTTATTGTTGTTTTCATAAAAAAAAAGAAAAAGGAATGAGATTTATGGTATCTTATTAAAGAGCAGCTATAAATCACTGATCTTTCTCTTGAAACACTTGTACGAAAATCCGTAGAAATTAAGATTTAAGGCAAACAAATTTTACAAAATGAGCATTTGCATAGCCTGTTTGTATTTATTCAAATAGAGCTGACATTTATAATTTTCTAATGTTGTTCAGAAAATGACTATGTATATAGAAGTTCAGTCTTTTGTAAAAATAAAATGTTTTTCTCAATGATTCTGGAGAATGTGTGTCCCTTTTACCTGCTTAATAAAATTGTCTTTAAACCTTGATATGTATTAAAGTGAAACTGGAAAGACAATGGGTTACTTTTATAGCCATGTGTTTTGAAAAAAATTTAATTCAATACATAAGCTAATTGCCTTGAATTTTGGAATTTGGAAGTATTGTTCTTTTTATGTGTTGCAGTTGATTCATCAGTATAAGTTTTCTTAAAAAAAGAAATAAACTTGAGAAAATTTATGTATTTTTTTCAGTTGAAAAATGCATTTCAAAACGCAATATATCTATACTAATAAAAGAAAGAGATTGTGTGTGCGCAGTGGAGGACAAAAACGCGGAACTACTGAGAAACGTTGAAACTGTAAGTTCTAATTGTGCGTACTTCGAAGAAATAAGCTTTTGATGTTCTTAAAACGGATTTTTTAAGCAATTTTTCAACTTGCTGCCGATAGATGCTGCCACTCTGGATTCGAAATCATGCTTCAGATAGTTTTTTTGAGGATATTTACATATTTCTATTACAACTATATGTATTCACCATTGTATTGATTCGCTTATTCTTTGTGGCGGAATTACAATTGTTTTTCGGATAAATTATCTTAAAAACATTCCTTTAAAAGATTCATTTTTGGCTTGGCAACTCTAGGGCTTGTTTATTTCTGTATTTTCTGATTAAAAGTGTTTTCCTTAATTAAATATATTTTATTTTTTTAAGTAATTCGAAACTAAAGTGTTTTAATTTATGTCTTTCAGGAAGTTTTTAACTTTCTTCAATGCTAAAATTATAATTTCTTCTTTCAATCTACTTCGTACTTATTTGTTTATATTTTGAGCTGCATTTTTCTTACATATAATTGTGGATTGCAGTAATGGGGGTTAATTGCTTAAATGTTAAAAATGATTTAAAATTCCTTACTGAGATTATAACATTTTCTCAATATTATATATATATATATGTATATTCTCAATATTTTTATATTTTAAATTCTATTATTTTTATAATTTCTATACATTCTTTCTAAGATCTGGTTTACCTTACAATTTCGGTTTTTTTCAGTTCTGATTTTTCATCTCTCTTTAGTAGAGAATTTTGACTATATATATTGTCACAAACACGCACGCACGCACGCACGCACACACACACACACACGCACGCACGCACGCACACACATATATAATTCCTACCCATTTAAATAACTTTTAAATTTCTTTAAATCAAGACAAACGCATTAGTTTTAATCATAATCGATTTGTAACATTGCATCAGAAACTCGCTCCAACCCGTTTCTGACCAATCATAGCTTTTGTTACAAAGGAATCCTGCGACCTTCATAGCTAGTATAAAAAGCAAGAGTTCTTCCCTTCTTTGTTTACGTCTAAAATATGTGTAAATAGCTGCAGCTCTTTTATCTTTTATGTTTTATGTGTTTGTAGCTTATTATGATGTCGTAACGCCATTGATGTTTCATGTGCAAATAAAGAAGAGTAAAAAGAATTCAGAAGTTTTTCATTTATCAAGAACCTTTTTTTTTATTTCTAATGGGCTGCGGATTGGTGTTTTATCATTGCAGACCTAGTACATTTTCCGGAAGCTGGTATCTCTTTTTAGTGCGGCCTGTTTTTAGTATTTTATCAAGAACCTAACAACCAACGTAAATAACCAACCGCTACGTAATATAAACATTACATTAAAATCGGTAGGACCGTTTCCTATTGTGAAAATAACAAGTAAAAAATTATAAAAAATTACTAATCGTCATCGATACAAACAAAATAAAAATAAAAAATGGCAAGAAATAAAAAAGCATTCAATAATTCAGTTCAACAACATTCGAAAAGGAAAATTAAGGAGCTACAAGTTTTTCGCGTTACCTTCCCATAAAGTCTTGTGCACGTTTAACATGAAAAGAAGCCATTGGCTTGAAAATTTGTGCTCGATTTCTTCAAATAAAATTTTTATTTCGTGTTTCCAGTGACAGCAAGTGAAAATAATTTGAAAAAAGTGGGAATCACAGCAACGACCCTTTTACAACATTTGAAATTTTGAGATAAAATTATTTAAAAAGTGCTCTATTTTTTTAGAAATTTTATTTTCGAGATGATTTATTTTGTATATTTTATGATGATAAATTTTTTAAAATTGATTTTGGTCTTTGATATTTTTATGCTAAACATTTTCATGAGAACAAGTTAGTTGACATATCTTTAATAGTGTTTCGAGTTATATATACATTGTGATAAAACTACACTGGTGTCCACAACAGTTTAGCATAAATAGTAAAATGCGAAAAACATGGGATAAATATTCGTAAAATTACTCCAAATTTCTTGCGGATATTAGTTGGGTGTAGAAGAAACATTCGGTTTATGCAAAACTTTTCAGTCGACTACGTCCTGCGTGAAATACCGGCGCATGTCGGAACGCGGAGAAACCGATTTACGCAGCATAGGCAGTTCAGACAAGTTTCGTGCAACTGCTGTGCGAAGGAACGTTGTTAACCATCAAATAAGGTGAATGATGGCACAAAGATGCCAATTGGACGTGTTTACGAAAGGAAGAATCGTTGGAATGCTAGAATCCTCACATTCACAAACCAAAGTGTCTCGAATTCTGAATGTGGACCAGTCTGTGATCACAAGACTGTGGCAGAGGTTTCAAAGAACGGGACATGTTACCCGACAAGCAGTATCAGGTCGACCAAGAGTCACAACCCCTCGCCAAGACCGATATCTGGTAATAAGTGCGCGACGTCAGAGGGGCAGTACTGCCAGAGCACTGGGTTCGGCGCTCACAGTAGCCACAGGAATACGAATTTCCAGACAAACTGTTTACAGGAGACTCAATCATGCTGGTCTGTATGCCAGAAGACCAGCAGTTTGCATTCCCCTCACGTCTGCGCATAAACGCTTTCGTTTGAACTGGAGTTTGAAATATCAACATTGGAGTGTGGGAGAGTGGGGCAATGGGATGTTCAGTGACGAGTCCCGGTATAGTTTGAGTAGTGATTCTTGGCAAGTAACGATATGGAGAGAACGTGGAACACGTTTTGAACCAAGAAACATAACGGAAAGACATCATTTTCCATCAAGGGGAGTAATGGTATGGGCATGCATCATGATGGACGGCCTCACAGACCTCCATTTCCTTGACACGGGGTCTGTGACTGCTAAAAGATAGAGACGAAGTTCTTGAGCCTTATGTTCGCTTGTTTCGAGGTGCTGTCGGTCCTGACTTCATATTCATGGATGATAATGTGCCATGTCACCGAGCGGTGCTGATTGATGACTTCCTTGAAACGGAAAACATACATCGCATGTCGTGACCTGGGAACTCCCCTGATTTAAATCCTATCCAGCATGTATGGAATATGCTCGGTAGACCAATTTCAGCCCTTTCGCACCCACCAAGCTCCGTTACAGAACGGAAGAGAGCTCTCCAAAAAGCTTGGAACCATTTGAGCCCACAACTCATTTATCGTCTCATAGCAAGTATGGTAAATCGCTGTGCTTCGTGCCTGGCTGTCAGAGGTGACCACACGTCTTATTAAACTGCAGCATCAGTATTTTATTTAATGTTTTCTTTCATTTTTTCTTTAAAGTGTGAATCCTTGCTATGCTCAGTTTTCTTTCAAACTGCTAGTTTGGATAATAAAATTAATTATTATCATTCTTTTGATTTTCTTCCTTATTTTATAACCATTTTACACTCGCATATCACGTTTCCCACCATTCTGATTTACAGTTCATTCTTTATTCACATAATTATCAATTATGCTTAACTTTTGGACACCAGTGTATGTATACTGAAATGAGAAATATAACATTTTTAATGTTTGTTATTTGAATTTTGATAATTAATAGCTGCAAATATTTTAATTTGTGTTGATATTTCAATATTATAATTGGTACTTAAAATTTTTAAGTTTAATTTAAATTTAATTTCTGTGTGGTTCTCAGGTTTGGTTTAAAAATGACAAATAGTGATCAGACCAATTTGGCTAAAAATATTAATAGTACTACTAATTAAATTCTTATATAGTGAGCCATATATAATCCTTTTTCATTCTGAAAATAGAATGAGGATAGAAGCCTGGTTAGAATATTTTAAGAATGCATGTAAACAAAACAATAAAGACGATCAATGGAACCTTTTGAATATCTCAAAATATCTGAGAGGGTCTACTTTAACCCATTACATTAATTCTTGTCTTAATATTTCTAATTTTAGTGATCTTTGTTCTGCCGTTGAAAATTTCTTAAACCTTAATAAAATTTATCAGATTTCTCACAACATCAACTAAAAAATAGCATGGAGCAATATTTTCAACTCATTTGAAAGGACTTACTGATAGAATGCCTACCAATATTAAACAAGTAATGACAATAAATCCTCTCATCTCACTTACAGAATGAATCATGGTAGCTACATGCTTAATGAAAATACATGCCTCAACGAAAGGTCTGAACAAAATACATATAGAAAAAATTTACCCAATCGACCAAGATAAAATACTTTCATACCTCAAAATTACAATTCATTTAAGCCAAATTTTCAAAATTTTAATTAAACGCGTCCTCGACATCTACCAAATCCTCATGCTCATACTTTTGCCAATCGATGATTGAGGCCCAATCACCACACACATTTTCAACATGGAATGCCACCATCTCCATGTAGTATTTATACTCGACAATGCTTACCATTGGAAGCAACAATGTCCTTTTAATCAAACCCAATTAAAACAAAGCCCATTAACTTGCGACTCACCCTTAGCTACTAACATGTTCTTTATGGTGTTCCTGTGCGTGGTTTGTAATAAGGTATGTTGATTGCTTTATGAAACAGCTACCCCAGGCCTAATGTTGTTGAAGCTACGATTCTTACTGTATAGGCTACTTTTAAAAATATTTTTATCTCGAAGATTCCTATTATTTGATCAGTTGTTCTATTCAGCTTAAACAAGTTGTATTCGCATTTTGGCTACCGACAAAGCCTTAAGACACTCTCTTGAAATCTTTGTGTTGTATCTGAAAAAGTTGGCTTTCCCCACGTAGTTGATCAACTTACAAAACCTCAAAAATCGACAGTGCAAAAAATGTGTGCATATTTGAGTACTTTTAAGGACTTTGGAACGGCGGTTGCTTTTCCGAGTCGTTGGCAACCTGAACATTGGTTATATTATCAATTTGCTGTTGTTCCCGGTTTGTTATGCATATGATATTACACAGTTGTCGGTCCAATAGTAAGTGAAGCTTAAGAACTATATCATCGCATGAATATTAATACACTTCAGCTGCACTTCTTGTCTACTTCCATTTGCATATCAGACCATTGAGTTCGAAAACCTTCAGTTGAAAAAAAGAATTTTCTCTCTTCAGTGGCCAATTCCATCATTGGAGTGGAAAATGTAGCTAGAAGTATAACAGAAAAAAAGCACACAAAATTCAAGTGAATTGCCAATATTGTAAAAATAGTGCTCCCTATTTATATCAGCAACCAGTATAAAACAGACTTTGGAGTGTTTCGTGCATGTTGTCATGTTCAACTTTATCGTCCCTGAAACCGATAGGTGCTCATCTTTACTTCAAATTGAAAATCAATAAAAATTGCTTACCAAGAAGCTCTTTGCTGAAACTATTTATGACGTAATGCAACTTGAAACAATTTTCTCATATTTTTTGTTGGATTCTTTTTAATTCTATGTTGATCTGAATTTTCGCTATATGGCATCATGGTTTAGTTTTGCTTTTGAAAATCTGTTTTTCATGCAGTTTTTTTTAGATAATTTAGTTATTTATCATTGAGTTTATTCATTTGTTTGCTCTTTTTGTAACGTAATTACTATTACCTTTAAATGAAATATTGCAAAAAAAAAGATGTTCAAAATTTGTTTTTTTGCAAAAGATTTGTGTTTTTTTCCAGTACTCTGTTTAATTTAACATATGGCTATTTTATCTGTTTTAAGTGATTTTTTTAAATTTTGTTGATACTAATTTAATTTCTTTTCCCGTTGAAGACTGCCCAGTATATATTATTTATGATCGTATTTTGTGAAAGCCTTATGATATCTAAATTAATTATTTTTCTTTTGCTTTATCTGTTTCATACTATTTGTCCGGCACAGCAGAAACTACTGCTATTACTTTTCTGTTATAATTTTTATTCTTTTTCCATTCATTCATTTTTATTTATACTTTTAGCATGTTAATTTTCTCTTTTAGATTCAAATTTTTGCTTCTATTAAATAGTTCGCTACTGGAAGCAGCTAGTTAATATGAATTAATTATAATGTGGACACTCATTAAAAAATTTATATTAAATTTTCGGATAAATTTTCTTCACTAGATTTACCCTCCTTAAAAATATTACGTTGCTGCAATAGCTGAATTTTATTTTATTTTTTTAAAATTTGACACGTGCGATGAATGGGTACTTCAGCTAGTACATGATATGAAAATACGTAGAAAGTTAGATTATTGATAGATTGCTAATAGAACATTAATAAATTCCATCTTAAATAATGTTTCAATCTGACAAGTCTTTCTAGACGAATAATTCGGAGATTTTGAAACATCTATGTAACGTAATTTATTTTAATACCAATTTAAAATTCGGCTGAATATTTGGAGATTCGCTTATTTAGGCTGTTTTTTATATTTGAATACTAATATTATCACTCTATATTTTATTATGTGTTTTGTGCTAATTTATATAATAATATTAGTTGTAATTTGAATAAATTTCTGTGATTTCACATGAATTAGTTACGTTAAAATTTATTTATTTTTTTTAAAATTTCAATATCACAAATAAATGTACCATTCTGTCTCATCATCATTAAATGAGCCCATCGTGTGTGCGATATATTTTCCTTTTTGATTTTATGAAATGCAACATTTATAATGTTGTTCGAATTGTTTTTATCACCGTAAAAGTTTAGCAAGCCTCGGTATACATGATCACGAACCCATGACTGGAGCTCGAGTCCGCCTTCCATGTAGAGTGGCCAATGCATGTTAACCCGGCACTACTCACGCAGGGTGTGTGTCGTACCCACCGTCTAACTTTTTTCAAAGCTCCTTCTAAACCTTCATTGGAAAATTGATAGTTTCTCGTGTATCTGACTTTAAGGTCATATCCTTTGAGGGGCCTTAGCTTGTAGGTGAATTCTAAATATATATTTTTAGATATTACCTCTTCGGGTATGTCATACCCTGCGCGTGAATCACCGTTACAGTTCTGAATGCATGAACAAGTTTTAAATCTTCCTTATGCTATGGCATATTGTATTGTAGTTCTAATGAAGAAATGTGATATTTAAGTAATTTAATAAGTACAATATTTAATAGATATAGTACAAACAGTATTTTTGGATGAAGAAATTCTCTTGGCGGTTCTGACGAGGAAAAATCAAATGAAGAGTATAACAGCAAGTAGGGTTCCTCCATTGAAATCGATCCAGATTTTGAAAAGGGAGACACTGTTGGAAATCAATGTTTTACATGTAGGGACACCAAAACATTGGAGAAGAATGTCATTTTAAAGGAGATAACTGGTACACATCGTACCCACTTTCAGATCAACTTTTGAAGAAACTATTGCTGGAACAAAATAAGAGAAGGTAAAAAAGAAATTCCAAAATTGTTAAATTTAAACAAGTTGAATCCTACATGTTTAGTATAAAAAAATACTGATTTAAAAAAATTAGATCCAGAGAAAACATCGCATTCACTCACGATGCGATTAAAGGAGTGTAGAAACAATGCACTGAATGCCCTTATAAAAAGAACAGAAAAACTAAATTGACGTGTGAAAAATGGAAAAAACATGTTGTATTTCCTACTTTTCTTCCTTTTTAACCTTTGTATACAAATTTTACGGTAAAACACATTGTAAACACCCTTGGGTATGACACACCCCGCGCGAGAACTTTAAGTCGGGTTTTTTTCCCTGCGACTGATGCCGGGTTAAATTTATTGAGGTTCCCTTTGTTTAGAGAGAAGCTCAGGTGCTAGGCGTGGTGTAAAATAGCAAAGCCCGTCGGTCGCATTACTTAAGGGTACGACTTTAATAAATATATTCACTCACTCACTTTGAAAGTTTACTTACAAACCACATAAATAACTTATCGAAGATGACGTTTTTTCAGAGAAAAAAAAGTTTATTGTAGAAAAAAGAATTATTAAATTCCGATATCAAAGTACTAATATTTTTTTCATAGATAGTATCTTAAATAAAAAGAGGTTTTCACTGTAATCCGACATTCTCAGGTTTTTACGTTTTATAACTCTTTGACTCTGCCGCAATTATTAACTTTATTTCATTTATAGAGTTGAATTTTTACAATTTGAAACCTCTTTATTATGATGTATTATGAAATTTCAGTCAGATTAGGAATTTATTCTGATAGAATTTAAATAATACATATCTTTCTCTTATAAATTTAGAGGTTTCATTTCTTCAACATCAGCATTTTTGATATGTTACTTGAGCTGCATAGAATATTTTTAATACATTCGTCTCTTCGTTTAATAGTAATTCTCCAAATGCAGCAAAAGTTACAAAACTATTGAATGAACAATTATTGTCATTAGATTCAATTTTAAAATATTGCGTACAAAATGAATGCAAGTACAGATATATAATCCTTTCTTTCTTTTCTCTGAACATTTCTCCATTCCTCGCAGTGAAAATTATAGAAACATTGTAGAAATCTTAACTTTTTTAGCAACAGTCGGTGTTCAAATGTATCTAGTTTAATGGATGAAAATTTAATTTCATTAGGCTAAATGCTTTGCAATGAGATTTTTGTAGAATGCATTGTAATATAATTCGTTTTCTTTTCGAGATTTTAGCTCATTCATGCACCCAATATATATGCTCCACTCTAGAAATTTTGCTTTGAATAGTAGAATTTTTTTTAAATATTATTAATCTTTAAATTAATCCAGGTTACTTCTTTGCTATGACTTGGAAGTAATATTTTAAAACTTTCCGAAGTATTATTATTTTTGATTTTGCAGATTGAATGAGTTTCTTCAGGCCATTCATTTGATCTGAATCACTATGAATTTTTGGGCCGTATTTTCAATTTCTTTGAAGTTTTACAAAATTGAAAAAGATAAATACAACAAAAAACAAACGAGCTATAATGCTTTTAATCTTTACGCTCTGGTCCGTAAAATAATTAGCAAATCGCATTTTAAAAAAAAAATCTCAGAAGATCATTTTTTTATGAATTTTAAGATATTTTTGTTCACTAAAACCATTGGAACTTAATTTTTTAAAAAAGCTGAACACACGGGAAAACAAATTATGTCCTAAAACATTACATATTTTTTTTCAATCTTACGTTTTAAAATATCTATTTTAAGTAATTGCTTTGTTTAATAAATTTATTTCCCTTTTTTGTTGAAGTTTCTAAACTCTCCATAATTCCCACATTACTATATATTTTAAAAAATAAAAGCACGTGGAAGGATAGAAATAATTTATATAAATATCAATTTTTCCTTTCATGGAAATGCCTGCTTATTTTTACCCTTCATCGATCCTTAATTACTGATAATCTCAATATAGCATCGCTTGTAACAAAAGATTTCATTAATTTAAAGAATAATTGCTGTGTCACAGATTTTTACATCCATCTATTAAAATTTTGTGTGATATTGTAGTCTTCAGTACTTTTAAATTTGAGGCATTTATTGTATTAATCAGTTTGTAGTTCTTATGTCTATACTTCCTTAGACTATAAATTATTTGTAAAAGTTTTATCACGACAAAAAAAAACATTTAAATGCAATTAATTATTCATTATCCTTATAAAGCATTACAATGCATTTCTATGAAATTGACTTTTCCGTAACTCTTAAATCGTTATTAATCAATATTTCTCATAAAGTGAATTTCGTAGTATATAGAATGTTCTGTTTTTATATTTACATTGATAATTAATTCAAACTGATAATAATAATAATGAATTGAAGAGGAACATTGACAACTAATATATGCTGAAGAAATACTGATTGTGTCGTGAGGATGTGTTGCGACCAGTGGTGATGTTATTTACACAAAGATCATTCTCAGGACGCCCTCGATAGACCAGTGGTCGAGAAGACCGCCACATCGAAAGAAATGCACGCGTACAACCGCAATCCTTCATCAGCCGCCATCCAGGCACAGGTAGCACCTTCACTAGGGGCCCCTGTGCTTTCTCGAACCATACGAAGGCGTCTGGCTGAAGGACACTTGGGATCGCGGCGCCCATTACGTGTGCTGCCCTTGACGCCCACCCATCGACGCCTCCGTTTGGAGTGATGCCGCGCACGAGGAAACTGGATTGCAGCAGAATGGAACCAGGTTGTCTTTAGAGACGAATCCAGATTCAATCTCAGCAGTGATGGCAATCGTGTTTGTGTGTGGAGACCCCGTGGTGAACACCTCAATCCTGAATTTGCTTCACAGCGACACACCGCTCCCACAGCTGGTATGATGGTATGGGGTGCCATTGCTTACAATACACGGTCGCCCCTAGTATTGATCCGTGGCACCATGACATCCCAGCGGTATGTCCTTGACATCCTGCAACCACATGTGTTTCCACTCATGCAATTGCTCCCAGGAGCCATTTTTCTACAAGACAATGCTCGGCCTCTCACGGTAAGGGTATCCTAAGACTGTCTCTGCACTGTTACTACCCTTCCTTGGCCTGCCCTATCTCCAGATTTGTCGCCAATAGAGCATATCTGGGATCATTTGGGACGGCAAGTTGGGCATCCCACGAGTTTGAACAAACTAGAGGCAAAGGTTACAGCAAATATGGAACGAAATGTCTCACGACATCATACAGAACTTGTATACTTCAATGTCCGATCTCATCGCATCGTGTATTCGCGCTAGAAAAGGTTCAACAGGGTATTAAATCCTCCGTTCTTTTGTTTTTTTCTCTGAATTAAACGATCTTTTTTTTTGATTTTTCAATCATTTACTTATATCAAAATAGTCATTACGTAAGTAAAATTTCGTTTCATTTTGATGACTCATTCTTGGTGCGCTAATTATTTTGTCCATGAGTGTATTTTACCGCTTTCCATTTGTGCTGTCATCTATCAATAACTTGAGAAAATTATTCAAAGAAAAATAAAAACCCTAACACAACCTGTTACCCCTTCTTTTTAATAAATGGATTAACCCTCCATCGGGGGCACATCTGAATGAAACTTAATCAGTCACACTCGGCCTGAAAGACCACCGACATAGTTTGATCACCCCCCCCCTTCCCCTTAATCTATTTTAATTCAAATCACCGGTAAAGGAAAGCAAATTGTACGAAAAAGAACCACTTTAATGAACAAAATGAAGTTTAAAATAAAGCAACCAAAATTTCTAATCTGACCCAAAATACTTTTGCTGGCCTCTCAGGCCAGCTGCACCTGACGGAGGGCTAGGAGAGATCAAATTCTTGTAGTTATTTTTTCCACAGCGTGTTACCCTTCTTTCTTTTGTTTATTTTTCGTGTATTTGAGGTTAAAAATACCTTAATATGCCCTGAACTTTAAGTACAGTAGAACCTTTTTTTGTGCGATAACTAGGGATTGCTGAAAAAAAATATTCGAAAATTTCATAAATTCTTACAGATAACAAACAAATTCGTCTAGATACTACAGAAATTTTTCTTTATGCGGTGGAGAGGGGCCACATAAAAAAAGTCGCACTGAGAAAATACTCCAATCATTTACGAAGTTTATGAGAAAGTACTTACACGACAAAATAAATAATTAAATTACACATAGAAACATTTTAAAAACATTTAGTTTCACATTGTATACACGGAGAAGTTTTCAAAATGCACATCATAATTCTCCGTACTCATCGTAATACAAAGTTCTCATCTTCTTCTGATGAAAAAGTTTAAAATCGCTTTCGTCACTTGAAGATACCATTTCAATTGTTTTAATTTTTGGCACCATAAAATAAGTTTTTGTGAAGAATGTTGGTTGGTCAGTAGCTTTCATATGTCACAATAATCAGATATGCATAATTAAAGCTCTTTTGGAATTGATATCTATTTTAAGAAAAGGCTTTTCCAATTTGTTGGAAAGCTGTATCCCTGCATATATTTTATAGGCTCTCAAAGAATCCGGTTTTTCTCGGTCTTCATAATCTATCAAATTATTAATAATGTCAATATCATTGAAAGTTTCATCTTGAATCAATCGCGGGCTTCTGGCGCGTTGAGGGAAAGCAACTGAACATGCATTGTCGGGAGACTGTTTATAACAAATGAAGAGAGCGTCTTGAAGTGTATATATGTACATTGTAGTGGCACAACGTAACCCCCACCTCGTGGAGGAGGGGTCAGGACGCAAGGGGGCCCAAGGCCTTACTAACGTCAAGTACACATTTACCTAATTTATAAAATATAAAGACAAAGCTTGATTTTCCAGGGGGGCCTTAACATTCTCCATTACGCTATTGTTACATTGATAGAAGGCAGCCAAAGCCGTTGTAATTCATATACCGAAAAAAAAAGATCGCACAGAAAAAATCTCACAGAAATCCAATCGCATAAAAATGGACCCCACCAAAACATATTCTACTGTATATATTGTTATAAATGCAACTTGAATTATAATTGGCAATTTTCAGCCTTTTTCTTCCTCTGGAAATCTCTGGAAATGATGTCGAAGAGACGGTATTCTAACTTTCGCATTCTTCTTTAGTATTCCTTTTTAGCCAGGATTTTCTGGACCTCAGAAGTTTCCACTCAAAAAACCTGTTCAAGTTAGGGCCAGTTGAAGTGAGATGGAATAGAGCTGCTAACCATATTTCAGTCCACACAGGCATTTGACTAAAGGACATTAAAAGAGAACACGATATGTGTTTCCCAAAATTTCACTCAAAATAATATTGATATTAGTCATCAATAATAAAAAAACTATATAATATCCAATTCTTTTTCCCCAGCTTGTAGCATTTACAAAATGTATTTTATAAATATAAAACAAAATAAAGGGAAAAAAAGTAATAAAAAAGCATAAAGTTTCAAACTTTTTTAATAGCCTTCAATATGGATGGGAGAAAACCCACAAAAATAGTGTTAAAAATCAAACGAATTGGATCTAATAATTTAAACTAGTTTCTTTTCTTAAATCAATATTAATTCTAAAAATATTTTAGTATACATTTACTAGAAATAAATGGTTTATTAAAGGGTAGAAAAAGATTTTAAGCTGTATTGCATGCTTCAGAAAGAAAGGGATGGTTTAATAAACGTTTCTATAAAAATATAGCTTGAATTTCCTATAAACTAAAATTAATTCATGTTATTCAAGATTCTCATGTTTGAATAATGTGTACATACATTATTATAAAACTGATTTGTAAAAAAATGTTCAAGATTTCTAAAAAATTTTAAGAATATTACTGGATGCTTGTTAAGTAAGATCAATTAGTCGGGGAAAAGAAGTTCTAAATGACAGAAGAAATGAAAATTACAGTAAAATTTCTGTTTTTAGGCTGATATTTAGAACGGCAATTTATAGGAATGTATCACCTTATTCATTTTGCTGAAATATTTTATTCAGTTTTACTAGCAAGGTTTTTAATTAATTTGAGCAGTTATATAACTGATCCATTCACCAGTAATGGTATGTGTACATGTGCTACATTTTAATTGAAATTTCCTGGCTGTGACTTTATTTTAATTCCTTTCAATGTCATTTCAACAGGATAGTTGATATAGAATGTAAAGGTATGAAAATGTATTATTTTTGTTTCAGAAGAGTCAGATGAATGAACATGTATGCTCTACAGTACAGTTCAATAAGCTTCCAGCTCACGATTTGTGAGTTTTTGCATTCAGTTGATTTAAGAACAGAAAAGAATTTTTTTTCAAACTAAAAATGATCAAATAAGAATCAAAGTAACTATTCTCAAAAACTAATCCACTAAAAAAATGTTTTTTCTGCAAAACATACAATGGTGACTATTTTCAGGGGATGTCTTTTTCTTCATTCAAAGAAATTGACATTTGTTGTCTTCTGGAATAATGTGAAAGGAAGTCATTCGTCCGGCTCTGAATTGTGCCACTTTGCTCTTCTGTCCATTCACAGAAAGACGTCTTCCAACTCAGTCGAATCGTAATTTTTGAATTGATCCTTCTGAGAACAATTTGTCTGGCTCTCATTGCGATAAATCCTACCTTAAAATTAGATCTTATTTTCTAGGGCACGAGGTAATTGTTTTTTACGAGGTAATAATTTGACAATTATTCATTCCAATTCAATCATTAGTATGATACTTAAAATGGATCATACAAGGAAAACGGATGGCAATTTAAAAACTTTTCTCATGTTGCTAATAAAAATAATAAGCAAAAGTAAAACTATACTCATAAAAGTGTTTTTTAAGTTTTTCGGCAGTTTTTTTCTTAAATTTTGTGTTTATTATATCTCTATTAAGCTTTTAGCGCACCACTAAGTGCTATAAGTTGCTAATCTCCTACCTAACTTTCTATGAGTTTCTTGAAAAGTGAGTTACAAATATTTTTCATTCAATCAACAACTCAATAGATATCTTTTCCCTATTCCAAAATTTCCAGATTATCTTTGCTGCCGATTTACCAGTCCCTCCCAACAGTTCGATTGCTGTATTTCATTGGCTAATATGAGCTTTCATTTAGCCAATCAGTTCAAGCGAACCAATGACTTATGTAAATCGCAAGATTTATTCAAAATACAGAAATGGATCATGAGAGACCGTTTTAAAATGAGCTTGTAAGGGCGACACTCAGAGTATGTCTTATGATGAATTGATCGGATGTAACCTTGGACAAAAATGGTACAAGTTAATGCAGCGTTTCTCAAACAGTGGGGCGCCCCCTAGGGGGAGATGTGATAATCCTACCAGGGGGTGCAAGCATATGGAAAAGTCGAAATTAAAAGATTTAAAAAAATTATTAATTTACTGAAGAATAAAAAAACAAAATACATCCTGAGATAACAAACAATACATATTTATAATGATATAACATGCTTATAAATGTATCAGCACTGCCCAATGTGTCTGATCATTAATTCATCGATACTCAGAACAAGTTGAATAATTACTAGTGACCCCAAGAGCTTGTTATATACAAAAATACATGAAAAATTTAATACTTATTTTGATAATTTGTACAGTTTATAATTAAAGACCTATTGTAGCTTTAGCGTCAAAGTACATTAATATGGAATTCAATACATTATTATTGTATGGAGGGGGGCTCCATGAAAATTAGGATTCAAAATTGGATCGGGAACATTAAAAAATTGTGAAATACTGAATGAATGGATCAAATTAAAAAAAATTTGCAACTTCTGAAAATATTTTCTCACACTCTTAACATTTTTTACTTATCTGATCCTGTAATTAAAAAATAGCCAAAATTTCAAATTTTGTAAAAGTCTTCTTGAAGTTTCTTGTTTATTTTGAGGCTTATATATAAAAATTTAGTTACTAATGTTAAAGGCTTAATCATTTGTCATGAACATTTTATCCAACTCGATATGTGTTTCTAAGCATTTTTCACCCAACGCTAGATCATTTTTTTCAGTTCTTAACATAGATAAGCATGGTAAAAAAATATGAATTATTAAGAGCAATAATGAAAAAAAGTAGATAGTCTATTTTTCTATATTTTTATACCTTGTGTTATAAGAAGCATACATTTAAGTAATCACTTTTGAAACTGCTATCGGAAATGATGGCATTTTAAAGTGAAATATAATAGTTTTGGATTTGAAATTGATTTATACTGGTTTGGAATAACAGGAAATAGGGTTTGATGATGAGAAAATTTCTTTTTAAAAATTAATCATGTTTAATTAATTAACTGATCTATTCCTTTTGTTCCCTTTGAGCCATTAACATTCAATTCATTTTAGCTTAGCTTCGATGAAAAGGTCGAAAATTATGAGAAAATCACATCTTTTGAAATGTGTGACTGTTATAAAAGTTAAGCTTAGTAATATTTTGATTTCAAAATTTGTTAGATACCAAACCACACATGAGTATTATTTAAGATACTAAGAGCACTTTAGTTTATCATATATTCAAGTAATTTGTTTCATCCAATAGGATGCCATAAGAGAACTTTTCTTCGAATGAAACATTTTTATTAAAAGGAATGGATCTTTCAATAGATTTATTCTTGTATTAAAAGATAAAACATATAAACAAAGCAAAACACTGTATTTATTCACATAATATGAAGTTACATGCTGAAATTAAATGTTTTCAACACATGGAGAAAAAAAGTTACATGAGCTTAATTTGGTAGCAGCTTCCAATGGTCTATTCCTATTGGCAATCTAATAAAATATAATTAAGCTCAATTTATAAAGTGCTTTTATTCAGTTTCACAACAATAATGCAGAGTAAAGCTAGTACCTAATAACTAATAAATTCTACGTGACTAGAATTTATATGAAAAGGAAATTCTGATGATTGAATTGCTTAGCAAGACAAAACTGCATTGATTTTGAAAGAGAGCTCCAACCACAAGATTAACTTACTTGTAAACGATCAAAGTAATTTCATTTTTAGGACAAAAGTGAAAAGAAACGTCCTTCCTTTGGATCGTTTCAATAAATAAATAGTAATACAAATTCTAAATGTCCTGATACAAAAATTGAAGTCAGCCAAAGTTAAATTTCTTTTTGTCGAAATTAAGTCCTTTTTTCAGTCTTAAGATCCGCACAAATGATATGGGCTAATAAATTAGTATAATTAAGATCTTTGTATTAATTTCTAGCTGTTCATTTAGAAATTCTTCCAATAGTTATCCAAAACTTATTGAATAAATTTATAAATATTAATAACATGTTATTAATTACTTTTTAAAATTCAAGTATTTATTGTTAAACGCATAGGAGAAAATTGTGTGCACGTGATAAGAAATTGAAAAGAAAAATAGCAAGTTTTGGACAGATTAAAGGGGGGAAACTTGTAATAATTTTTTTCTCTCTTTTCTTTTAAATTTTGATAGGAACCGGACGGTATTATTTCCATCAATACATCTCAAATTTGCAATCCGAAACTCATTGGGGGGAATTTACTTTCACAAACTTGGCATTTTCCTATATCATTTAGCGGACGGTTACAAATATGTTAATCATGTTGTTCAAATCTATTGAAATTCAATTGATTTATGTCTTAATTAAAAAGGAAATATTTTCTGCCTTTAAATAAAGCTCTTATTATTATAAGAATACTTTGAACTGTGTGTTTTCGCAAACTGTGGCAGAGTTTTATAAAAAGTATTTTGCGTCTCTTTTGAAAAGAACGGCTATGATTGTTGGCACAGAACTCTTTATTTTTAGAAGTAACGCTACATTAATGTAGTTTATTGTACGTCATTACTTATTCTTTCAATGTAAATAATGAAAATTTTTGTGACGTCCGATTTTATAGTTCACTTGATTAATCAATTTTCCCTGATGTGTTTTATATGAAATATCACATCATTTCAATAGCTATTTTTTATTCCCAGAGTTTGTAAATATATCGCACACACATGTTTTAAAAAATTAATTTAAAAAATGTATATTTTCCTCCTTAAAATACGTACGATTTCAAATCTTTAAGAAATAAATCATACTGAACTGGTAAATGATGAAACAGTGATAAGTATATTTGGCAACAATAATAATGTATTTTCCTCTCAACATAAAAGGTTTTTAACCCCATTCAAAAAGATGGCATGTGAAATATTTTCTCTTCGAAATCCTTAAAACAAATTTCTGTAAATATTTTATGTCTTTAAAAAATTACGAGTACAAGAGAAAAAAATTATTTTTAAAATCAGTTTCATTAGGTGGAAGGAAACATTTGGCATGATTTTAAAATCTAAGACATATGAGGGCAAATAAAATTTGTTTGCTTCAATTTCTAATTTTTAAAAAAAGTGCTAAATTAGGTGGAGTAGCTAATGTGGAGAAGTAACATTCCATTTTGACCCCACGGTGTTGGACGTGTTTCGATGTGGACAATTTGAAGCTTTGCGTTAACACCAAACAACATTTTAATCACATTACGCTAGGAGCTTAATAAAAATGGCAACAAACATTCTAATGATTCATAATTGCTAATCTAACAGACCACTTCAGTCAATGTATGTTGGTGTTATATTTTTCTACAACACATGGCACAGGAAGCATAATTGAAATTTTTGAGATCTAGCTATATTGTGGCATAATTGTTGAACCATTCTTATTCTATTTTTACTTTCTAATCAGATTCCTTTGAAAATTCAGTTAAAAACTGCATTCCGAGATCATTATTATCTTAGAAGACGATATGTTGCCTGAAAAGTATTAGTAAAATTTTTCCCATACTTTTGATACATTTTCAGTGTGATACAATGACTGCTTTAGTTGTTAGATTTGCATGCAAATATATTCACTGACATAAAGAACTACGACAACTACATTTATCTGAATATTTTTCACGTATAATTGTATCCAATCAAAGCATTTATTGTGGCATTGCATTAATATTTTCTAAGTCGCGAATGTGACGGGCGGGTACTTGCAATTGTCATCTTGGATGACCTTTCCAATCCGGGTGGAGATGAATGTACAAGAAAAAGGTAGGTTAGTGAATAAGAGGAGTTCGGACCGTATCCAGCAGGTCTCTGTTAAGTCCATCCAGCTTCCCTCCTCTTCCTTCCTGGGCAGAGACCTCAGAAGCGCTCCCACACCACCTCAGTGAATACTTGTCTGGGTCTTCGCTGGGAAAAAGCCAAAATACACTGAATACTCTTTCCAAAAATATATTATCAATGTTACTAAGAAAAAACTGTTATTTTACATAATTTTTTTTAAATCAAGTTCATTACAAAAATGTTTTGGATTTTAAAAACTCCCAGCATCTTTAAAGTACTTCTCGAGAACAGTTTTTAAAAATAGATTCTTTGCTAGTCGCATTTACACATTTTGTTATCTAATAGGTGCTACAAATCATAAACCAGTCTTATTGTACTTTATTAGCCTTATCATTGAAAAGTTATTTGTACTTAGTAGAACAGTACCTTAATTATCGAAATTGAATTACAAGCAATCAAAATTTATATTCATTGTAAATTTTTAACAAAAAATTATTTTTTTCTTCTATGAGTAATTTGGAAATTTTTCAATTCAATTTTGAATTGTGAGAAATATGCTTCGTTAGAAAAATGAGTTACAATTTGGAACAGAATATAGTCTACTCACAGCTGGTCTTGCTTCAGATCTGTTGAAGAATGGCGGCTTAGTTTCCTGGTGAATCGACGATATGTCTTGTGAACTCTGCAGTGGCAAACCGTGACAACAGCCAGCACAATGAGACAAGCCCCAGCCAGAGTAGCAGCTGCAATGTAGAGATTATGCAGGTGATCCAGAGAATCGCTGGCAGGTCCAATAGTAGCACTGCGATAGACGGAGGTGTCTTCCAAAGTGTGAGCCATAGGCATGCCAGGATAACGGAGCTCTGAAACAGATGTCAGATCTACGGTGAATTAGGTAAGTTGTCTAGACTCACTTAAAACATTGAAAATTTAGTAAAGGCAAAATATTGTTCACTTTTTGATAGGAGTTCTGAAATTATTCCACACTCTATATATTGCAATAAAAGAGATATATTTTTAATAAAACGCTTTACAGTAGCATTTGTTACTTCAAGGGAGGATTAAATAGAAACGAGACTTTTCAAAAGATTTTTTTCGGAAAGATTTTACTCATCAAAATAACACAAATATTATTTTTTAATCTATCTTTCTTTTTAAGATCTATGCATTTTTATTTTATTCCATCCTATGCATTTTATTTATTCACTCACTCCTTCACAGTAGAGTGCTCGCTTTCACTTTGTTTCAAAGTTTTACAATTCTGTAATAATGTATTCTTGCCGCAAGTAAAAATTTCGGTCAAAAATATGTGCATCCCTTTCTGTTTCATAGTGGTAACTGGGACGTGTGAAAGTGCTTCAAAATTTGCATTTTTTATTTTACATTTAAATTATAGAGGGCACTTTGCTGCATTGATAGATGCATTATTTATGAGAATTCGATAAATAGAACGCTAGAAAATTGAATTTTAAAATTGTAAGCAAATGTGATGTAACTATGAATCAGGTAAACTTTCTTCAAAATCCGTATTGAAAAAACTAATTTTTCCATATTATATGTTCAAATTTATTGAAAATTCTATATTTTTTGTGCAAAAATAACGAAAAATTTAACTGATTACTTACAAAATTTTAAAATAAAATTTTGTGTTTTGAAATGTTAATTATGTCTAGTTTTTCATTTATAAATACTCCATGTAGTTTTTAAATTATAAATCAAGCGGACAAATATTACCAATTGGATTTTGAGAATTATTCTAAATTCAATACACAGCTTGTGTCAAATATACATTTCGTTTTTTCTTAACGGCTTATTGTTCACATTTGAATGCTCATGGATTATTCATGTTTATTACTTAGGTTTTACTTTAAAATAAATAAATATTCATATGTATGGAACAAAAACAGAGATAGCACAATTTTTGCGTAACATTTAAAGGAAATTTAAATCACTAAGTTAAAAAAAAAATTTAATTTTTATAAATTTATTTTTTAAAATTTCATTTTATTCGTTTTATGGATTGTTATGTTTGCAAAAACTCTGTAAATTTTTATAGCTATATTTGCAGTGGATTTTATGCAAAACGCACCTAAAGATAAGAACATGCTTTGAAAATAAAAAAAATAGTTATTGATTAATTATTGCTCGTACAGATTTCTTTGTAATTTAAAACAGAATTTTTTACATTAACAAGTACATAAAGATACAGATAATTCAACGTAAAATTTCAATTCCCCCCATTGCTTTTAATTTAAGTAAGTGCAAACCAACTATATTTGGTGCAAAAACAGCTCATTTTTCCTTGTCACAGATATTCCAGTTACCTTAAATACTTCTCAACTTTCTGTTCTCTAAGCCTTTTTATTTGCATTCAAAACTCAAGGCTGTAACCTTGCTTATTCCGAATAATTAATTTCATACATAATTTCTTCTTACTTCATTCTTGCTCTCATAAACTGTTATTTGTCATTCACGAATGTGTTGAATTTTTACGAGATGATTATTTTTTGCGGCCATTTTTAAAAATATTGAAGAATTTGTGTATCCTTGAAACCTCTCGCACTCAATTAGGTGCCATTCCTCAACTAGGCATTTAATCTGTGCCAAGTTTTAACACAATTATTATTTCTATTTGTCACAAATTGAATAATTATGCACTGTGTAGATGTGGAGGGTACTTTTTATTCAATCATCGTAATTGCCAAATACCGGTCCTCATTCGGCATTGCAACTCAGGGGCGACCTGTGCTGTAACATCTACTCACATTACCATCATCTTGGAATCGTTGCCAAAGCCTGGAGATTCTCTGGGCGATTCCAAGTTCCTCGGATACTTCCAGCTGGGTACGTCCACATTTCAGTCGTCCGATGATTCTACCACGTAAAAAATCATCCAAATGCTTCCTTTGTGCCATAACTATGCGGTTATTGCACTTAAAGGCTTTTAAAGCGCTTGTGAACAATTTCACTTCTTTGCCACCATTCCTTATATACCCCTCTCTTACACTCTCGTCATTGTGACGTACTATCCACGCCATCTGGTGGTTTCCTGTAATTTGCATATTCTTCTTCAAGATGTGTGTGATAATTCTACAGGTGAAATTTTTATTTTAGAATTCAATTTCTGTGTGATTCTGAATTATCCTTAATTTATGGACATGAGTGTACTTACAATAAACACAGATGTATGCTAATTTATCAACTTTTAATAATTTTCGTAAGCTAAAAATGCGTTATATTTTTAAAAAGAAAAACTTTTTAAGAGGTAAGCAACGAATAAATTATTAAAGGTAGTTAGCCATCTATACATATATAAGCATGTATGTGTACATGGCTTTATTTTAACACGCAAAAATTGAAAAAGGGGCTGTCATTTTTAAATTCTGCTTCTTTCGACGGTAACAAAAATGCGTACGCTTTATCATAATTAAAAATTGAGCTATATTACTCTTCAATTAAAAGAAAGATCTATATTTAAATCGTAGTCAATAATCTAGCAGAAACTCTGATCTCTATACACTATATGAGAATTGTAACAGATACCTTCACAAGTATCGCCGGTATATCCAGGTCTGCAAGAGCAGAAGAATGAATCCAAACTCGGCCAGCAGCTACCTCCGTTCTGACAAGGATTTGGAAAACACGGATCATACTGTTGAGTGCACCCTGGACCTGTAATGGAGAAATAAAATACTCTTTCACGAAAAATTTGCTTAAACTGTTACGATGACATTTTTACATAGATAAATAATTTGATTCCTTTTTTGAAATTTTGAATTTGTATATTGCTTGTTTAACTCATCGTGTTAGTAACAATAAGGGAGGGGGAATCAAAATAAGCTCAAAGTAATATATATACATTGCATCTATCTATCTGTTTATATAAAATTATCTACACTATTCAAATTCGAAGGTAAGCAAACGTATGTATGTTTGTATGTGACTCTATCTTCTCACGAACCACACGTCACAGAAACTCACCGATGGTACCAAAAGATCGGGAATGATCCAAGGAAGCCCTTTTGACCATTTATATTCTGATATTGTAATTAGTTAAAAAGATATTAACTAAAAAACTTAAAATGCACAATTATTTTATCCCTGTGACTTGTTTATTTCGCAAATACCCGGTGACGCCATTGAAGAATTTCATATACTACTAGATGTGGCAGGAGCAATATCTATTAGGAGCTGCGATTCTTATGACATTGTAACTGAGACAGAAGATGTGGATAGTCAGAGGTGTGCCTGAGTTGAGGTAGACAATTTGGTAACTATAGGAACTCTGGAACCCATAGTTGACTTAGGAACGGATATTAATGATCATAGTAATTTCAATGATGGGCATACTATTTTGTAACGGTTTCATTTGTTTGGGTTGTGGTTGAAGTTGAAGATTTGGCAGCCTGAACATATGTTTGAAATATTTGTGAGAATATCAATTTACGGAGAATATCATAATAAGAAAAAATTTTTATTTGCTTTTATTTACTGGATTTTTTTTTCTATTTTCTACTTGGGGCATAATTTTAAGTCTGATAGATGAGATTGTGAACAATTAACACACATTTTGGCTCTAGACAACAATACGTGTAAGGATGTCCAGCGCATGCACATCTAGAGCACGTTAATTAACCACGGCAGGAATTTTGAGTGTCCGAACCTCTTGCACTTGAAACAGCACAAAGGATTCGGTATATATGGACGTATTTTACAGTTTAGGTCACCAGCTAATTATATGCGGAAGTTTCGGTCAATTGAATGTTAAAATAACTGTAGCATCTTTTTAATTGTGATTCTTTTGACCTGAATAGCACCCTGAACAGAGAATCCATTGAGAATTTCCAAATCAGGGGTGGTCAACATATCAGGTTCAAATATGACACCGCAGCAAGTATTGAACGATTTATGAGGACTTATTGTTACGAGTGAATCCAGAAAAGTTTTTGTGAGAAGAAAATATTTGGTTGGTACGGCTGAGAGTATTTCAATTAGTAGATCACCGGATCGCAGTCTTTTAATAGATTTGGGTTCACCCCCTATTCCTATAAGAGCTTTGTGAACAGCAAAAGGTGATTAAGTAGACATTTCGTTGTTCGGTTGAGAAATTAGCAACAATATCGTATAAACTTAAATCTGATCAATAGTTAGAGTGGGTAAGACAAGGCCTTTAACCGGGCACTGCATACTTGGAACCCTAAGCCTGACGAAAATTCCATACTGGCGTGCCTCTACCCACCACGGAGTCGAACAAGGGAGGTAGTGTGCCCGTCATCTGGCAAAAATCAGGTACGGCGCTTACCCGGAGTACACCCAGAATATAGTACTACAACATCAGGGTGGGGATCCAGCGGGTAAACCCGACACCCATTATCTGCAGCACTAACCCTGAAGCAATGTCTCCGAAGAGACTAAACACACACCCGCCGATTGACAGGAGCGAGCCCACTCCTGCCTCCCGTCTACAGCAAAGCGTGAGAAAAAAGGGAACGCACAGGTATCCCTAGGACACCATTCTCCTCTTTAAGGGACGCCGCACACGGCAAACATGCGGGTTGGGAAACCAACGATTTTAGTCAAAAACAAATAAAGCATGAAAATCAAAATATATAAGGAAATTCAAGAAAGAAAAAATTAAATTAACGCAATACAAAACCAAAATATGTCATTACTCTTAAATTGTAAGTTTTATAATAAAAAAAATCAACAATATTTGTATCTATGTATATTTACAAAATATTTGTCTGTGGTCTAGACGGGAAAAGAAGAAAAGAGAAAATTGAATGACAAGAAAGAGCGTCGAGAGAAAATAGAAAAGGATTACTAGGGTACCAAAGGTTTTTAATAACCCGTGCTTACCAAAGACATTAAACCCCATGGAAAAAGGGAAATATCACTAGGGCACCTGAGGATTGTGACACCTGTACTTACCTGAAGAAGGTGAGGTCCCTGAGGGGCTTACAGTTGGAATGATTAGAATCTGGAACTAGTTGCAAGAATTGTATTGTGTCATGAAGTTGTTAGACAAATGCTGGAATGGTACGAGTAGTCTTTGTGGAACTCAGAAATTCTCTAGGAAGATGCAAAGTCTTTTTCGTACAGTAATTCAGCGCGGAATGCCCCTAAATCTTCCTTTGGGCAGAAACGAATACCTAACAGGAAAACAGGAAGTGTTGTTATCCAACGTTCAGTACCATGCCATTTAATAGAGATTTTCAGCGGACGATGAAATCTTCGCAACATCCCGTTGGAAGCTGGGGGATAACTCGGGGTACGTATTCTCACAGAACCAAGGAAGTTTGTAAGGAACTGGTAAAGTTCGGATTCAAACTGAGTACCGCGATAAGTGGCCATGACCTCCGGGACCTCGAACCTGGAAATCCATTCTGTCAAGAAAGATAAAGCGTATATTCCGGCTCATTGATCAACCACTGGAAAAAACTCAGGCCATCTGAAAAATCTGTCGTCACACGTAAGGCAGTGAGAATAACCATTAATAGGTGGTAACGGCCTGCATATGTTCAAGTGAACATGATGGAATCTGGAGGAGACGAGAGGAAATTATTCAATTGGTGAACCTGAATTCCTCGATATTATGCTTCTTTACTGGAGATACATTGTCGGGAAAAAGGACACTATCTTTCTGTAGAGAAGGCCAGATGAAGCGATCTTTAATTAATTTGGCTATGGCCTTGCTATCAGGATGGGATAGTGAGTACAAACTGTCAACAAAATTTTTCTGAAATTATGGGGATCTATAATGGTCGTGTGATTCCAGTCCCCATACATGTTCGATAGGATTTAAATCAGGGGGGTTCGCAGACCACGACATGCGCTGGATGTTTTCCGTTTCAAGAAAGTTATCAATCAGCACCGCTCGGTGACATGGCGCATTATCATCCATGAATATGAAGTCAGAACCGACAGCTCCTCAAAACAAGCGAACATAAGGCTCAAAAACTTCGTCTCTGTATCTTTGAGCAGTCACAGACACTGTGTCAAAGAAAATGGAGGTCTGTGCGGCCGTCCATCATGATGCCTGCCCATACCGTTACTCCCCTTGATGAAAAATGATGTCTTTCCGTTATGTTTCTTGGTTCAAAACGTGTTCCACGCTCTCCCTATATCGTTACCCGCCAAAAATCACTACTCAGATTAAACCAGGACTCGTCACTGAACATCACATTGGCCCTCTCTCCTACACTCCAATGTTGATGTTTCAAACTCCAGTTCAAACGAGTGTGTTTATGCGCAGACGTAAGGGGAATGCAAACTGCTGGTCTTCTGGCATACAGGCCAGCATCATTGAGTCTCCTGTAAACAGTTTGTCTCGAAATTCGTATTCCTGTGGTGACGGTGAGCGCCAAACCCAGTGCTCTGGCAGTACTACCCCTCTGACGTCGCGCACTTATTATTAGATATCGGTCTTGGCGAGGGGTTGTGACTTTTGGTCGACCTGATACCGGTTGTCAGGTAACATCTCCTGTTCTTTGAAACCTCTGCCACAATCATTAGATCACAGACTGGACCACATTCAGAATTCGAGACACTTCGATTTGTGATTGTGAGGATTCAAGCATTCCAACGATTCTTCCTTTCGTAAACATGTCCAAATGGCGTCTTTGTGCTGTCATTCACCTTGTTTGATGGTTAACAACGTTCCCTCGCACAGCAGTTGCACGAAACTTGTCTGAACTGCCTATGCTGCATGAATCGGTTTCTCCGAGTTCCGACATGCGCCGGTGTTTCGCGCAGGACGTAGTCGACTGAAACGTTTTTCATAAACCCAATGTTTCTTCGCCACCTAACTAACATCCGCAAGAGATTTGGAATAATTTTACGAATATTTACTCCATGTTTTTTGCATTTTACGATTTTTGCCTAACTTTTAGACACCAGCGTATACATGTATATTCATATTTGTATATTAATTTTCTACAAATATTTAATTTTTTTATGGGTTTTCATCAATAAATTAATTTTGTTGAATAGATTTTTTATTTTTATTCATTATTTTCACATTATCGGATACACCAGTAATTATTGTGGTTGATTGTAAGACCGGACAATAGGTGTCGCGAACGAAACGAATTTTGTAGTTCAATTTCAGTGGCGCTGTAAGCGCATTCCTTTTTGTTTTGTTTTTTGCTTCTGTATTATGATTTGATCAGTAGTAGGAGCAGTACGAGTGGAGCCCACTCGAACAGACATGTATCAGTTAGCAGTTTTCCTTCATTAAATCTTTTTTATATCAAAAAGGACTCTGATTACTCATAAGAATAACAGAATTGAATTTTAGGTCGAGCTCATCCCGGGCAATTGAAGAATAAGGTAAGTGATACCTTTTTCTTTCTTAGAATTTATCGAAATTGAATTGAACTTAGAACTCTTCATTGTTTTTCACATGGTATCCCTGCCGGGATCCGAGCTTGAAATAGTTTTAGAATTTTGAAATTGAAAAGTTTGAACTAGAATTTTAGAAGATTAAAATAAACATTTATTTTGAATATTATTAAATATGTATGTTGCATTTTAATTTGAATATTTGAAAATCGAAAGGAAAATAAAGTATTTGAATGTTGAATTTTTATATTTGAAACTGATACATTGAACTGTGTTAACTTTTCGAACAATGTCAATCTAGAACTTTAGAAATTATTGAAATTTTTTTGATATTTTTAGAATTATTGAAAATATTAAGGTGATCTGAACTTGTTTGGTGATTATTTCAATACATAAATATGGCCGAAGCACAATCATTCGAGTTGTTAAAAAAGAAACGAAAATCATTCAGAACAGCAGTTACTAAAGTAGTTAATGAATTAGAAGCTGAGTTATCGAATTCTGATTTAAACGTTGATAGGTTAAGTGAACTGGTAGAAACTCTATCCATCAAATTTGACCCTTTAACTTTAGTTGATCAACAACTGGAACCCCTTTTTAAGCCCGAACAATTCGATGGTGAATTTGAAATCACCGAAGAATATAGAGAAAAGGCAGTTTCGTGCGAAAAAGAAGATTAATGAATATTTAAAACCCCGTGTTACGTCACCCTCCTTCCAGACTACATTATCACAATCACAAGATGAACATTTTCGGAACTCTGATAACATTCGCATTAAAGTCCCAAAATACTATATTACACGATTCTACGGAGATGACGCTTTGAAATGGTTGACTTTTTGGAATAGCTTCGAAACATCCGTATACAATAATGAATCCTTAAATAAAGTGGATAAATTTAATTATTTGAAGGCGCATTTGGGAGGATCTGCTTTAAACACTGTTGAAGGTTTTCCAATTTCGGCAAAAGCCTATGATGAAGCCGTAAAATTATTAAACAACAGATTTGCTAATCCGGAAATATTAATTCAGGCCCATATGAACAAAATTTTATCATTACAGCCTTTAAAAAAATTCTAATGACCTTCATTCTTTTCGAAAATTTGTTGATAACTGTAATGTTCAACTAAGAAGTTTAAATTCATTAGGCGTATCTTCCGCAAATTATGGAAAAATTTTGTGCCCCATGTTGTTAAAACTTATTCCATTCCATTAAACTTGTTGTTGTAACTTATTAGATTATAATAAATTACAACAAAATGGTTCGGGATCAGATATTCAGCAGTTACTCTCATTTCTTACGCAATCCTTGACGGCGCGAGAGCAGACTTATTCTACAAATAAATCATCTTTTGAATTATGCGATCGTAGACAGAAAACAAAATCAAACTTTTCGCGAGAACACAGATCATATAAACAACAAAACCAAAAAAGTTTTCATACTGCAAACGAACTACTAACCGCGCCTGTTAAAGAAAACTAGCTTTCATGGCCCGGCGTTGCACGGGCTTATACCGAGGGTATAACTTAATCCCCATGTTAATTTCCTCCTTTTATTCTAACGCCAACACTTTTGTGGGGTTTCACGCGTACGATGGGAATGCATGTCCCGTGAGTGCGTGTCATGGCTTTGTTGCTTAACATTTTCCCTTCTCTTCGCAAATTCTCGATCCTAGTACCACTGAAGACCCGCCATGTAGGGGATAAATGCACATAAATTATGTCGAGAGCTCAAACGTCCTCCCGTTGGTGTGGTGTGGTAGTTATGAGAGGGGGTGCCAGCTCAGGTGTCGTCCGCGTCACTTGACCATGGGTCAAAATTACGCGGACCGTCCCCAAAAGGCCTCGTGTTGCTGAACAGTGGGACGTTAATATTCACTCAACTTCACAAATTCAGCACTTCCAATATTATTTTCCGAAATTACTTTGATTTCTTTGTTTCTTTCCTCTCCGCTTAGCCCTGCGTTGCACGGGCTTTTACCGACTGAATAATTTCACCCTCATGGAAATTTCGTGTTTCCCTCAGGCCGATAGCACTTGTGTGTGCGTGCGTGCGATGTGAGTGATTTCTTTAACAATCTCATAAAAACTCCCTTTTTCGAAATTTGTTCTTGCGTTGGTGTGGTGTGGTAATTATTAAAGATGGGTGAAAGCTCAGGTGTCGTTCTCGTCACTTGAGAATGGTTGAAAATTTCGAGGTCCGTCATCAAAAATTTTCAAATAGGCAAACAGGGTGAATTTTAAAATCACCCACTCACTTTCCAATTCTTTCGTTGCAATTTTTTATTTCCCGGAAACGAAAATATAGTCTTTTTAAAAATAGTTGTATGCTGAAAAAAAAGACAGAAAGTATAAATTTTTAAAATTACAAAATTTCACTACTATTTTAATTCTTGGAGTAAAATTGTGAGGACTTTTTTGAAATATTCGACTCGGGGGAAAAAAGTTTCATGCAATTACCTTTATAAAAGAAGAAATTATTAAATGATTGATTTAAGTATTTTGAGTGTCTTATTAAAATTTGTTCAAAAAAGTTTTTGGCTTTTTTTTTAAAATCACTGATTTTAAAAGTTTTAAATTGAAAATTTCGAAGTCCGTCGCCAAAAAACTCTGGAGTAGGTGAACAGTGCGACTTTTTAAAAATCCCTCACTCACATTTTAATAACGGAAAAAATATTGCAACAACAAGTTTGACCTTGGCCGCTGAGCGTTAAACAGAGGGGGGAAAAATAATAATGATCTCGCGCATGCTCAAAGCCTTTAGAATCTCTTTAAAGTTTTCATTATTTTTGAAGGCTCAATTTTTAATTGAAAATTCCAAGTTTTCACATACTGATTGGAAATAACAATAATTTTTGAAGAAAAAAGGTTACAAAAATAATGCTTATATTATTTCTCGCAAAAACTTTATTTTACGAAAATCACAAAAAAAATCTTTAAAATTCGTAATTTTTAAGCAAAATCGACACACGGGAAAAAATTTCATGCAATTTTTTTTTTCAATGAAGAAATTATTAAATGATTGATTTAAGTATTTTGAGTGTTTTATTACAATTCGTTCAAAAAAGTTTTCGGCTTTTTATTTTTTAAATCACTGATTCTGAAAGTTTTAAAAATCATTTTTATATAAACGCAACGATATTGATTCATATGAGAAAAAATCATAAAATATGCAAAACAGCATTGTTTTGTTTAAAAAAAAAGTGGTTTTTTTTCTATAAAATTCTTTAAAGAAAGACAGTTTTTTCCCGGAAACGAAACTGTAGCATTTTTAAAAATAGTTGTATGCTGAAAAAGAACAGGAAGTATAAATTTTTCAAATTACAAAATTTCACTATTTTAATTCTTGAAGTAAAATTGTGAGAATTTTTTGAAATATTCGACACTGGGGGGAAAAAGTTTCATGCAATTACGCATTATTTTAAAGTAAACTATAAGTTTTATGAAAGAGAACAAAAATTTTGATACTGATAAATATTTTAAATGAATATCAGAAATGCATTGTGAATGCATTTTAATTTTTAAAAAATTTCACTGAAAAAAACATTCAAAAAGAAAATAATACTATTTGATAAAAACATTTAATTTTTTTAATTTTAATTTTATAGTTTTTCATTCCACTCTGTGTTAAAATTATTTAAACACGTATCTGCGAAAAAAAGTATATTATAAAAAACTAACTTATTAATTATTTTCTAATAAAATTGATTAAAATTGCTCATTTAGCAATTAATTGTGACATACCATTTGCTTACATAATGGCAGCACTGAAAATGAAGTAAATTTCAGATCAGTGGGGATGCAGCAAGTGAATTCAATCATTGAAGAAGAGAGAATTAAAATATATTTCAGAATTTTTCCTTTTTGTGTGTAATGATGTGTGGCGACGCAAAGTCCAGTAGGAGAAAAAATTTAAGACAAGTATGAAAAAAGGCGACCGGCGGGTTTCTGCGAGGCGGACATCCACCTTCGCATTGACCGCGCACGGCAGTGCTGCAGTTATAGTTTTGAGTGTAGCGGGAGCTCTGAGCACTCCGCCACCAGACAGTTAACCAATGTTTGGCTAAATGTAAAATCGCGTATTTTAAATTATTTTAAAAAATCATTACCTTTATTTTAAGGGCGTAATTTTTACGTTAATGCTCTCAAACATCACCAACTATTTGCAAAAATAACGTACTTTGAAATAAAAAATGTACAAATTACTACTTTTTAATTTATTTCTCAAAAAAAAAAATATATAAGTTTACGAAAATCACAATTTTTTTTTTAAATCCGTAATTTTGAAGCAATTTTTTCAATCTTCGTATAAAATAGGTATAATATTACTGTACACAAGGAAAAAAGATTTTGTGAGATTATCTTCATAAATGACGAAGTTATTCAATGTGAAGTAAAAATTAAGACTACTTTTTAAAAATTCTTTAAAAAAAAAGTTTTGGGAGTTTTATTTTTTAAATGAATGGATCTAAAAGAGAAAGGCTTGAAGTTAATTAGTGTAGAATATCGATTTAATAACACGAAAAGTAATTCATACCCAACGATTTAGAAATAATTTTCATAAAAACGCATCAGTTTTAACACTATTTTGAAAAATTAGGAAAAAATAGAAAATATCGTTATTTAAAAACAAAATTATACCGTGTCGTGGCGAAATAAATGATCTTTCCGATTCTGTAATTATTTTTTGTCTAATTTCGACACCGAAAATTAGATGACAATTTTAATATGGTGGAAAACGTAAGATTACCGCTCGGCCGAAACGGAAGGGAAGTTCCGCCAAGTAGAAGTAAAACAATTAGGCGTTTTAAGGTTTTTAATTAATATCTTTTTAACTAATTACAATATCGGAATATAAATAGGCAATACGGCTTCCCCGGAAAATTCCCGATCTTTTGGTACCTTCCGCGACTTTCTGCGTGGTGCTGTTCGTGAGAAGATAGACGCACATGGATAGATAGATAGATAGATAGATAGATACGTTTGTTTACCTTCGAATTTTAATAGTGTAAGACTAGCTTTCATGGCCCGGCGTTGCACGGGCTTATACCGAGGGTATAACTTAATCCCCATGTTAATTTATTCCATTTTTTTCTGACGCCAACACTTTTGTGTGGTTTTGACGCGTACGATGTGAGTGCATGACCCGTGAGTGCGTGTCATGGCTTTGTCGCTTAACATTTTCCCTTCTCTTCACAAATTCAACACTACCAATATTATTTTTCGAAATTACTTTGATTTCTTTGTTTCTTTCCTCTCCGCTTAGCCCGGCGTTGCACGGGCTTTTACCGAGTGAATAACTTTATCCCCATGGAAATTTCGTGTTTCCCTCAGGCCGATAGCACTTATGTGCGCGATGTGAGTGATTTATTTAACTATGTCATTAAAACTCCCTTTTTCGAAATTTGTTCTTGCGTTGGTGTGGTGTTCTAATTATTAGAGATGGGTGAAAGAGCAAGTGTCGTCCTCGTCACTTGACCATGGTTGAAAATTTCGAGGTCCATCGCCAATAACCCTCGAATAGGCAAACAGTGCGAATTAAAAAATCACTCACTCAGTTTTCAGTTCTTTCGTTGCAATTTTTTAGTCCCCGGAAACGAAAATGTAGCCTTTTTAAAGATAGTTGTATGTTGAAAAAAGACAGAAAAGTAGAAATTTTTCAAATTTCACTACTATTTTAAATATTGAAATAAAATTGTGAGGATTTTTTGAAATATTCGACACACGGGAAAAATGTTTCATGCAATTATCTTTATAAAAGAAGAAATTATTAAATGATTGTTTTAAGTATTTTGAGTGTTTTATTAAAATTTGTTTCGAATGCATAACATACTGCCATGGAAATTCACCTTCCTTTATCAAAGTTCCTGGTATGTGTGTGATTCCTTTATATAAACGTCACTACAATTCCCTTTTTCGAAAAAAAAAATATCTTCCAGATCTTACTAATGTCAAACAGGTTTCAGTTCTCTTTCTACTGCACGGTGTTACAGTGGCTTATTTGAGTGTAGAACTATTTTCCCCCTGACTCTCCCCTCAGATATAAGATTTATCTTCAAGTTTCTATTCATGACATATCAAAAACAATATTGCTTTAGTAAAAAAATAATAAATTTAAACAATAAAAGAAAACTATTTTGATGCTTGAGTAAAAAAAATGTCATCATTTTTTAATAATAGATAATTTTTAGGAATCTCTAAAATAATAAAATAATTTTCAGGTTTTCATTAATCAATCAATCGCTACTTACAGTTAGCTTAAAAATGTCTCTCTAGAACGTACTGATTGGAAGGAAATCCAAACTCTCTTTAAATAACCGGATATTTATTTACAAAACCTATATATCTTCGCCCCATCTTAACGTATGCATGCCCCATTTGGGGATCTGCCAGTAACACACAATTAAATGATATTCAAAGACTTCAAAATAAAGCGCTTCGAGTCATAGCCAGAGCTCCCAGGTACATCCCAAGATCTGTTCTCCACAAAGAACTTTGTGTTGAACCCATCCACACCCTAATAGCGAATCCCTTTCCTCAACTTTCCATTCTTCATGAACCAGCCTCACCTCATGTACCGTTTGTCTCATAGCGCAACGAAGATACTACCTGATTTCTAAGAATTCCACCCCCCCCCCCATGCTGTTAAACGTAACGAAAACCCCCTTTTCGGATTGAAGAACGAAACGAAAAAGCTGTTTTCCGTTTACGGAAACTATGTTCCACCTCCCCCCACCACCTCCTGACCGCCGAAGCTAGTTTTAGCTTAGGCGAACCTATCATTCTCACTTTATTTACTCCCTTTCTTAGGTATACCGAGTAACTGAAGTACAAGCCTAGCTACCGCTAGGCTGGCACTGAGGACAAATATTTATTCCAGGCTCTAGAACGTATTTTTATCCAAAATAATAGGCGATATACCTTTTATTAACAAATAATTAATTTAATAAGGAAATAATAGAAATATTCATTTGATTTTAAAAAATATATTAATTTAAATCCACATTATCTATAAATAATAATAAAAAAAATTCTACAGATAGCTCTTGAAACGTTTGGATGTTTGATTAAACATATGTAACTGCTAAGAAAAACACTATGTGAAAAACCTAGTTATAAGTACACATTCACTGAAAAAAATCATTCAAAAAGAAAATAATACTATCTGATAAAAACATTTAATTTTTTTAGTTTTTTCCCGGAAACGAAACTGTAGCATTTTTAAAAATAGTTGTATGCTGAAAAAAGAACAGAAAGTGTAAATTTTTCAAATTACAAAATTTCACTACTATTTTAATTCTTGAAGTAAAATTGTGAGAATTTTTTGAAATATTCGACACGGGGAAAAAAGTTTCATGCAATTACGCATTATTTTAAAGTAAACTATAAGTTTTATGAAAGAGAACAAAAATTTCGATACTGATAAATATTTTAAATGAATCTCAGAAATGCATTGAATACATTTTAATTTAAAAAAAATATATTAATTTAAATCCATTATCAATAAATACTAATAAAAAAAATTCTACAGATAGCTCTTGAAACATTTGGATGTTTGATTAAACATAAATAAGTGTTAAAAATCCACTTTTGGGGGAAAACCTAGTTATATGCTAACATTCACTGAAAAAAACATTCAAAAAGAAAAAAATACTATTTGATAAAAACATTTAATTTTTTTAATTTTAATTTTGTAGTTTTTCATTCCACTCTGTGTTAAAATTATTTAAACACGTATCTGCGAAAAAAATTATATTATACAAAACTAACTTATTAATTATTTTTAATAAAATTGATTAAAAATGCTCATTTAGCAATTAATTGTGACATACCATTTGCTTTAAAATAAGTATTTATCAGTAAAATTAATTTACGTGGGAAAAATAAGCAGAAACGAACAAAATCAAATTCGGTAGATTCGAACCCAGACAAGAGAAGGAATAATATGTTTTGCGAAACCGACGCGCTCTAGACAACCACGCTATGGAGCCCTGTAGCAGAAGTGAAAATAGGCCATAATAATGAATGGGAGGTTCAAATTGAATTTAATTTTTAATTGAGGGGATCCGTAATTTTGAAGCAATTTTTTCAATCTTCGTATATGTTACGGATAATATTACTGCACACACGGAAAAAAGGTTTTGTGAGATTACCTTCATAAATGACGAAGTTATTCAATGTGAAGTAAAAATTAAGACTACTTTTTAAAAATTCTTTAAAAAAAAAGTTTTGGAAATTTTATTTTTTAAATGAATGGATCTAAAAGAGAAAGGCTTGAAGTTAATTAGTGTAGAATATCGATTTAATTACACGAAAAGTAATTCATACCCAACGATTTAGAAATAATTTTCATAAAAACGCATCAGTTTTAACACTATTTTAAAAAATTCGAAAAAAATAGAAAATATCGTTATTTTACAAAAAAAATATACCGTGTCGTGGCGAAATAAATGATCTTTCCGGTTCTGTAATTATTTTTTGTCTAATTTCGACACCGAAAATTAGATGACAATTTTAATATGGTGGAAAACGTAAGATTACCGCTCGGCCAGTAGGAGAAAAAATTTAAGACAAGTATGAAAAAAGGCGACCGGCGGGTTTCTGCGAGGCGGACATCCACCTTCGCATTGACCGCGCACGGCAGTGCTGCAGTTATAGTCTTGAGTGTAGCGGGAGCTCTGAGCACTCCGCCACCAGACAGTTAACCAATGTTTGGCTAAATGTAAAATCGCGTATTTTAAATTATTTTAAAAAATCATTACCTTTATTTTAAGGGCGTAATTTTTACGTTAATGCTCTCAAACATCACCAACTATTTGCAAAAATAACGTACTTTGAAATAAAAAATGTACAAATTACTACTTTTTAATTTATTTCTCAAAAAAAAAAAACATAAATTTACGAAAATCACAATTTTTTTTTTAAATCCGTAATTTTGAAGCAATTTTTTCAATCTTCGTATATGTTACGTATAATATTACTGTACACAAGGAAAAAAGATTTTGTGAGATTATCTTCATAAATGACGAAGTTATTCAATGTGAAGTAAAAATTAAGACTACTTTTTAAAAATTCTTTAAAAAAAAAGTTTTGGGAGTTTTATTTTTTAAATGAATGGATCTAAAAGAGAAAGGCTTGAAGTTAATTAGTGTAGAATATCGATTTAATAACACGAAAAGTAATTCATACCCAACGATTTAGAAATAATTTTCATAAAAACGCATCAGTTTTAACACTATTTTGAAAAATTAGGAAAAAATAGAAAATATCGTTATTTAAAAACAAAATTATACCGTGTCGTGGCGAAATAAATGATCTTTCCGATTCTGTAATTATTTTTTGTCTAATTTCGACACCGAAAATTAGATGACAATTTTAATATGGTGGAAAACGTAAGATTACCGCTCGGCCGAAACGGAAGGGAAGTTCCGCCAAGTAGGAGTAAAACAATTAGGCGTTTTAAGGTTTTTAATTAATATCTTTTTAACTAATTACAATATCGGAATATAAATAGGCAATACGGCTTCCCCGGAAAATTCCCGATCTTTTGGTACCTTCCGCGACTTTCTGCGTGGTGCTGTTCGTGAGAAGATAGACGCACATAGATAGATAGATAGATAGATAGATACGTTTGTTTACCTTCGAATTTTAATAGTGTAAGACTAGCTTTCATGGCCCGGCGTTGCACGGGCTTATACCGAGGGTATAACTTAATCCCCATGTTAATTTATTCCATTTTTTTCTGACGCCAACACTTTTGTGTGGTTTTGACGCGTACGATGTGAGTGCATGACCCGTGAGTGCGTGTCATGGCTTTGTCGCTTAACATTTTCCCTTCTCTTCACAAATTCAACACTACCAATATTATTTTTCGAAATTACTTTGATTTCTTTGTTTCTTTCCTCTCCGCTTAGCCCGGCGTTGCACGGGCTTTTACCGAGTGAATAACTTTATCCCCATGGAAATTTCGTGTTTCCCTCAGGCCGATAGCACTTATGTGCGCGATGTGAGTGATTTCTTTAACTATGTCATTAAAACTCCCTTTTTCGAAATTTGTTCTTGCGTTGGTGTGGTGTTCTAATTATTAGAGATGGGTGAAAGAGCAAGTGTCGTCCTCGTCACTTGACCATGGTTGAAAATTTCGAGGTCCATCGCCAATAACCCTCGAATAGGCAAACAGTGCGAATTAAAAAATCACTCACTCAGTTTTCAGTTCTTTCGTTGCAATTTTTTAGTCCCCGGAAACGAAAATGTAGCCTTTTTAAAGATAGTTGTATGTTGAAAAAAGACAGAAAAGTAGAAATTTTTCAAATTTCACTACTATTTTAAATATTGAAATAAAATTGTGAGGATTTTTTGAAATATTCGACACACGGGAAAAATGTTTCATGCAATTATCTTTATAAAAGAAGAAATTATTAAATGATTGTTTTAAGTATTTTGAGTGTTTTATTAAAATTTGTTTCGAATGCATAACATACTGCCATGGAAATTCACCTTCCTTTATCAAAGTTCCTGGTATGTGTGTGATTCCTTTATATAAACGTCACTACAATTCCCTTTTTCGAAAAAAAAAATATCTTCCAGATCTTACTAATGTCAAACAGGTTTCAGTTCTCTTTCTACTGCACGGTGTTACAGTGGCTTATTTGAGTGTAGAACTATTTTCCCCCTGACTCTCCCCTCAGATATAAGATTTATCTTCAAGTTTCTATTCATGACATATCAAAAACAATATTGCTTTAGTAAAAAAATAATAAATTTAAACAATAAAAGAAAACTATTTTGATGCTTGAGTAAAAAAAATGTCATCATTTTTTAATAATAGATAATTTTTAGGAATCTCTAAAATAATAAAATAATTTTCAGGTTTTCATTAATCAATCAATCGCTACTTACAGTTAGCTTAAAAATGTCTCTCTAGAACGTACTGATTGGAAGGAAATCCAAACTCTCTTTAAATAACCGGATATTTATTTACAAAACCTATATATCTTCGCCCCATCTTAACGTATGCATGCCCCATTTGGGGATCTGCCAGTAACACACAATTAAATGATATTCAAAGACTTCAAAATAAAGCGCTTCGAGTCATAGCCAGAGCTCCCAGGTACATCCCAAGATCTGTTCTCCACAAAGAACTTTGTGTTGAACCCATCCACACCCTAATAGCGAATCCCTTTCCTCAACTTTCCATTCTTCATGAACCAGCCTCACCTCATGTACCGTTTGTCTCATAGCGCAACGAAGATACTACCTGATTTCTAAGAATTCCACCCCCCCCCCATGCTGTTAAACGTAACGAAAACCCCCTTTTCGGATTGAAGAACGAAACGAAAAAGCTGTTTTCCGTTTACGGAAACTATGTTCCACCTCCCCCCACCACCTCCTGACCGCCGAAGCTAGTTTTAGCTTAGGCGAACCTATCATTCTCACTTTATTTACTCCCTTTCTTAGGTATACCGTGTAACTGAAGTAGAAGCCTAGCTACCGCTAGGCTGGCACTGAGGACAAATATTTATTCCAGGCGCTCTAGAACGTATTTTTATCCAAAATAATAGGCGATATACCTTTTATTAACAAATAATTAATTTAATAAGGAAATAATAGAAATATTCATTTATTTTAAAAAATATATTAATTTAAATCCACATTATCTATAAATAATAATAAAAAAAATTCTACAGATAGCTCTTGAAACGTTTGGATGTTTGATTAAACATATGTAACTGCTAAGAAAAACACTATGTGAAAAACCTAGTTATAAGTACACATTCACTGAAAAAAATCATTCAAAAAGAAAATAATACTATCTGATAAAAACATTTAATTTTTTTAGTTTTTTCCCGGAAACGAAACTGTAGCATTTTTAAAAATAGTTGTATGCTGAAAAAAGAACAGAAAGTGTAAATTTTTCAAATTACAAAATTTCACTACTATTTTAATTCTTGAAGTAAAATTGTGAGAATTTTTTGAAATATTCGACACGGGGAAAAAAGTTTCATGCAATTACGCATTATTTTAAAGTAAACTATAAGTTTTATGAAAGAGAACAAAAATTTCGATACTGATAAATATTTTAAATGAATCTCAGAAATGCATTGTGTGTGAATACATTTTAATTTAAAAAATATATATTAATTTAAATCCATTATCAATAAATACTAATAAAAAAAATTCTACAGATAGCTCTTGAAACATTTGGATGTTTGATTAAACATATATAAGTGTTAAAAATCCACTTTTGGGGGAAAACCTAGTTATATGCTAACATTCACTGAAAAAAACATTCAAAAAGAAAAAAATACTATTTGATAAAAACATTTAATTTTTTTAATTTTAATTTTATAGTTTTTCATTCCACTCTGTGTTAAAATTATTTAAACACGTATCTGCGAAAAAAATTATATTATACAAAACTAACTTATTAATTATTTTTAATAAAATTGATTAAAAATGCTCATTTAGCAATTAATTGTGACATACCATTTGCTTTAAAATAAGTATTTATCAGTAAAATTAATTTACGTGGGAAAAATAAGCAGAAACGAACAAAATCAAATTCGGTAGATTCGAACCCAGACAAGAGAAGGAATAATATGTTTTGCGAAACCGACGCGCTCTAGACAACCACGCTATGGAGCCCTGTAGCAGAAGTGAAAATAGGCAATACTAATGAATGGGAGGTTCAAATTGAATTTAATTTTTAATTGAGGTGATCCGTAATTTTGAAGCAATTTTTTCAACTTTCGTATATGTTACGGATAATATTACTGTACACACGGAAAAAAGGTTTTGTGAGATTATCTTCATAAATGACGAAGTTATTCAATGTGAAGTAAAAATTAAGACTACTTTTTAAAAATTCTATAAAAAAAAAGTTTTGGGAATTTTATTTTTTAAATGAATGGATCTAAAAGAGAAAGGCTTGAAGTTAATTAGTGTAGAATATCGATTTAATAACACGAAAAGTAATTCATACCCAACGATTTAGAAATAATTTTCATAAAAACGCATCAGTTTTAACACTATTTTAAAAAATTCGAAAAAAATAGAAAATATCGTTATTTTACAAAAAAAATTACACCGTGTTGTGGCGAAATAAATGATCTTTCCGATTCTGTAATTATTTTTTGTCTAATTTCGACAACGAAAATCGGATGACAATTTTAATATGGTGGAAAACGTAAGATTACCGCTCGGCCGAAACGGAAGGGAAGTTCCTCCAAGTAAGCAACCGGCAGGAGTAAAACAATTCGGCGTTTTAAGGTTTTTAATTAATATCTTTTTAACTAATTACAATATCGGAATATAAATAGGCAATACGGCTTCCCCGGAAAATTCCCGATCTTTTGGTACCTTCCGCGACTTTCTGCGTGGTGCTGTTCGTGAGAAGATAGACGCACATAGATAGATAGATAGATACATAGATACGTTTGTTTACCTTTGAATTTTAAAGACAAAATAAAACTCAGCTGTATATTTTGCGAGTCCATGACTCATAATTCGAATGAATGTAAATACGTAATTAATTTGTCTTTAGAAGAAAGAAAGAATATTTTATTGCGGAAAGGAGCTTGTTTTAACTGTTTAAAAGTTGCAAAGCATTTATCTCGTAATTGCCCGATGAATAAAACGTGAAATTTGTTCGGGTTTACATCATAATTTTTTTGTTTTAAGCAACAAAAAAGGGAGATAGAATCAATGTCCACAGATCTAGCAAACCAAAACACCGGTGAAGTTTTTTTGCAAACATTAACTGTTTACATTAAAAATGGGAATTCCACACAATTAATAAGAGCTATATTAGACACTGGTAGCCAAAAAAGTTACATTTCAGAATATGCTGCAAAATTTATAGGTTTAAAAAGTATTGGGAAAGAAACAATTACTCACGGACTTTTTGGAGGACACAAAATCACCGAAGTTCATGATAAATATTTAATTAACTTGTGTAGTTATGACGGGAAATATAGTTTTAATATGGAAGTTAACGACCAGAAAAACATTTGCTTAGGAATCTCCAGAATTAATGACTCTCGCGTTTTACAGAAATTGGCAACACTTAATGTATTTATTAGTGATTCATTCGCAAACAACAAACTTTGCCTTTTCGAAAAACATTCTGATGAAATACATATTCTGTTAGGATCTGACATAGTTGGAAAATTATTTACTGGTGAGGTAAAACAACTTTCTGAGGGGCTTACAGCTGTGAATACCCATTTGGGATGGACAGTTATGGGGAAATTAAGTAATGAATCTAAATTTAAATCAGAGAATTCTCTTCTTACAAATAGAGAAAAAATATCAGATCTTTGGGAATTAGACTCTTTAGGCATAAAAGATCCCAGTGAAAAGAGATCAAAATTAGAATTGCAAGATCTTGCTTTGAAACATTGTGAGAATACGATACTGCGAGACGATGAGGGTAGATACATCGTTAGTATTCCTTGGACAGAAGGGAGTGGAAAATTTGAGGACCACTACAGCTTAGCTAAAGGAAGATTGGAGAAAACTGTAAAAACTTTAAAATTTACAGGCATACTATTTGATTATGAACAAGTATTTGTAGACTGGGAAAAGGAAGGCATTATATTGAAAAGATTGCACAAGATGAACCAAACAAATGTGGGAAATTTCATTATTTGCCACACAGACCTGTATTCAAGGAAATTTCTACGACTAAGATTCATCCTGTGTTTGATGCGTCAGCTCATCATGGAAAATCTTGTTCGTTGAATGATTGCATAGAAAAGGGGCCCAATTTGATAGAAATTATACCAGCTATTTTAAATCGTTTTCGCTTAGGAAAAATCGGAGTCATATCTGACATTCGAAAAGCTTTCCTACAAATATCTTTGTCATAAGTGACATGAACTTCTTATGTCTCTAATGGCGGAGCTAGACTGGAGCCTAGAGCTGAGACAAGTTCACATCAGCAGGCAGAGACCTCTTCCATACAGCCCTGTTCCAGTGTTTCTAATGGTGGAGGTGGACTGAAGCTCAGAGCTGAGACAAGTGGACACCAGCAGGCGGAGACCTCTTCAATGCAGCCCTGTTCCAGTATTTCCGATGGTGAAGCCGGAGTGGAGCCGAGAGTTGAGACCCTTGAACTTCCAGATGACTTAACTTCTGACGTTGGACTTCAACAGCCTACACCACGACGATCTCGTTATGGTAGACTCTTGAAACTCCGAAAAGGACTAGTGGACTCTTGTTGAGTTTTTTCTTTCAAAATCAAAAACTCAAGGTGGGGAGTGTCGCGAACGAAACGAATTTTGTAGTTCAATTTCAGTGGCGCTGTAAGCGCATTCCTTTTTGTTTTGTTTTTTGCTTCTGTATTATGATTTGATCAGTAGTAGGAGCAGTACGAGTGGAGCCCACTCGAACAGACATGTATCAGTTAGCAGTTTTCCTTCATTAAATCTTTTTTATATCAAAAAGGACTCTGATTACTCATAAGAATAACAGAATTGAATTTTAGGTCGAGCTCATCCCGGGCAATCGAAGAATAAGGTAAGTGATACCTTTTTCTTTCTTAGAATTTATCGAAATTGAATTGAACTTAGAACTCTTCATTGTATTTCACATGGCATCCCTGCCGGGATCCGAGCTTGAAATAGTTTTAGAATTTTGAAATTGAAAAGTTTGAACTAGAATTTTAGAAGATTAAAATAAACATTTATTTTGAATATAATTAAATATGTATGTTGCATTTTAATTTGAATATTTGAAAATCGAAAGGAAAATAAAGTATTTGAATGTTGAATTTTTATATTTGAAACTGATACATTGAACTGTGTTAACTTTTCGAACAATGTCAATCTAGAACTTTAGAAATTATTGAAATTTTTTTGATATTTTTAGAATTATTGAAAATATTAAGGTGATCTGAACTTGTTTGGTAATTATTTCAATACATAAATATGGCCGAAGCACAATCATTCGAGTTGTTAAAAAAGAAACGAAAATCATTCAGAACAGCAGTTACTAAAGTAGTTAATGAATTAGAAGCTGAGTTATCGAATTCTGATTTAAACGTTGATAGGTTAAGTGAACTGGTAGAAACTCTATCCATCAAATTTGAGCCTTTAACTTTAGTTGATCAACAACTGGAACCCCTTTTTAAGCCCGAACAATTCGATGGTGAATTTGAAATCACCGAAGAATATAGAGAAAAGGTGTTACTTTGGCAGTTTCGTGCGAAAAAGAAGATGCCAAATTGTACTAGGAATTTAATTGTGTCGAAAGCACCCAAGCCAAACAGGCATTCTAGGGATATTTAACATCCCGCATAATCATACGACATGGACGCTGTCTAGTTTTTGATTTATGAAAGCCCACCAACTTTAGCCTGGGACGAAGCCGCAAACTTGGGCCTACAGGGTCAGCGTTTAACCAATTACGCCACCCAGCCAGCAACAGTATGTTCAATAAAATGTATTGATTTTTAAACATTTTATTCTTCCTTAACAAAAACTGATCGCTTAATCTAAGATTTAATTTTATAGTTAACTTTCAACGCATTTTATTGCTGCCTCTTATTCATTATACCTTTTCAAATATATTTTAAAAATAACATTTTACACAGGTTTTCAAGAACGTCATTTTAAAACGACTTCATAAAAACGTATTCATTTCATACGCAGCAATAATGTTCATACTCTTGTAATAAGCTTGAGAGAAAATTATGTAGTAAAATTTCCTTCAAGTAACTTAATTTTTTTTTAAAAATGAAAAAATAAAAAGAGTGAGAGAAGAGTGTATATAATTTTTTGTAGAGAGAATCAATCCATTAAAAAGAAGGAATAAATGAAAAGGACAAATTATATAACATATTTTCTTACAGTAAACGCAATGCATTTTTAAAACAAAGTTAACTGAACCCATTGAGCTTTGCATTAACGATATTCGTGAAATATTCGAAACAAAGAATTGAATACTTTGTAATTCCTTCAGAAACTAACCGTTGTATCCGGGGTGACAAATGCAACTGTAGTTATTTCCTTTGTCGACACAGTGAGCCGGTGGGGGGCAAGGATTAGGTTGGCAAAGATCCACTTTGACTTGGCAGCGTCTGCCTTGATAGCCGGGTCCACAATGGCAACGATATCCAGCCACTAAGTCTTCGCAAGCCCCGCCATTGATGCAAGGACTGGAATCGCACTCATCGTATTCGAATTCACAATGATCTCCGCCATATCCTGAAATCAAATATCATCGTTAAATTGTAATAGGGATGCACACACTAAGGTCCGTTGTAAAAGAAACGCTTACCTGGTAGACAGTAGCACTTATATCCACTGAGTCCGTCTTCACACACGCCATGTACACAGGGACTGGAGAGGCATTCGTTAACATTAGCATCACAATGCCGTCCACTGTAGCCGGGAGGACACTCGCACCAGTATGTAGTTTGGTTGCCACGGCAGGTACCGTTATTCAAACAGGGTTTGCGATCACACAGGTTCACCTCCTCTTCGCACGCCTGGCCACGGAAACCTGAAAAGATAGTCAATTTCTTTTTACTTCCCACTCATTTTTCTGATTCACGGTCATAATTTACTTTTCGAATGTTTATCCATCGCTTAGGGGTCAAGACAGAATAACAAAATATGTTAGGTGGATACGTTATAAACAGAACCAGCTAAAAGACGGAAGTAATATCCGGAAATGCATCAAGCAGCTATTGTAAAGTACCGTTCGGCTAAAATTCTTCTTTCCCATTGATGACTTTAATAACTTATAATTAATTAACTTAATTATAGAGTAAAATCCTTTGCAGTATACTTTAAAAAGTAATTTATCTTATTAGCTTAATTTAGTACAAAAGAGTCCTGAACTATTGAAATTGCACTTTCATCCCAACCTCATGAAAAGTTCTTAAATGTATATTACATACTGTTTTATAATGGTTGTGGATAAATTTCCTCTACAATAGGGGTCTTCCACACGAGACCAGCTGAAGGCATTTTAATGCCTTGTCAGATTTCTGTTGCAAATAATAATAATAATAATAATTTTTTTCTTTTATTCTTTATACTTAGGACATTTCATTGACATAAAGATGAGAAAAACATTTAAAAATTACGAACGTTTCAAAAATTTCACAGAAATATAAACAATTTTAAAGATAGAAAGTTTGATTGTATATAAAATTTTCACACTAACCTTGAGCATGCCGTTACTAGACAAGCGAGGGCTAAAGCATAGTAGCTATCGCCATATCTGCCGAATCAATGATACAGAATCCTCAAGCTACAGAGGCCCCAACATGTGTAAGCAAGAAGTCGAAAATATTATTATTAATTCCTATAACCAAGTTAAGAAAGCCCCCCCCCCAAGGAATTTTATACAGGGCCCACTTAGGACACTGACACGTCAGCACTGACATAGCTGACGATGGCAAAAATTTATCCAACAGGATGGTGCGTTGGACACTTAAGTTAGCAGAGTATAATGTGGTATGGGAACATTGACCAGGAACTCAAAATGTGGTGGCGGATTTGTTGTCAAGAAATCCGGTAGAAAGTATCGCGGAATCAAATATATCATATGTGGTTATTCGATCATTAGTTTTGTCGTCTGTCTAGGTGGCAGCTTATTGAAAAACAGAGGATGGATCCTGAGTTGGGTCATAATTACACATATTTGGAAATTCCCGAGGATAGTTCAGTTAATTAGGTGGTTTGTGAGAATTCGTCCCAAGATTTTAAAATTATCGACGGATTGATATTTTATGCTAAATATTTGTGTCGACTTTTAAAGAACTGAAGAGTTTTTATTCCCAAAACTCTAAGGTTAGATGTTATACGCGAGTTCTGTGATAACCTGTGTCTAGACACATAGGTAAGAGAAAGACTTACTTAAAGATAAAGGACTCGTGTTATTTTCATTATATGCGTATATTTATCCATGAATATGTTGCAACTTGTGATGTATGCCAGCGAGTAAATTATAAAAACGCGTTACCAGGTGGTCGCTTAATACCTGTAGTGGCAAATTACCCGAATGTAATAATTTCGTTAGATTTGTTAGGTCCCTACCTAGCATGTAAACCGAAAAAATATAGATTTATTTTGGTGATAAGGGCGCGTTCACCATGTGGGTAGAAATAGTTCCTTCAAGGAAAATCTCGGCTAAGTCCATAGCTAATGCCCTATTCGAAAATTTTATCTTGCGTTATGGAGCTCCAACACAAATGATTAGATATAATGGCCCCCACTTTAGATCTGAGATTTTCGAAGGAATATGTCGCAGATTGATCATAAGACACATAAAAACGATCACATACAGACCGCAATCTAACCAAACAGAGAGGGTAAGCCATACTCATCTCCAAATGATTTCCAAACTTGGGATCATTTGGAAACTTGACGATCAAAACGAAACTTGGGATCAATTTCTCAAAGAATTCACCTACGCCATACGTACAGTAGTGCAGGAAATTATAGGAAAAACTTCTGCAGAATAATTTTTGGGTGAGAAATTGATAACTCTATTTCAAAAATTGGTGATGGTATCAGACGGAGCAGAGTTTATGTGCGGAAATATAGAAAAATTGTTTTAGGTAGCGAGGCAGAGAACAAAGATTCAACAAGGCAGATGGGGAAAATATTATAATAGACGAAGAAGGAAAGCAAACGTTAAGGTGAAATATTAGGTGTTGGTGCAAACACACCTTATGAGTTTAGTGAGCAAAAAGTTGGTTAGGAAATTCCAGCCTAAGTTTGAAGATCCCTATGCGGTGATGTGTGTAGAGGAAAATAATGTGGAAAGAGGGTAAATCTCTCTAACAGTAAATGTTGACGAGGTACGAATTTATCACCCGAATGACAGGAGTGAAAATGATGTGTAGACGGGCAAGTCCAGTGATGCGGGGTCTCGAGAATCAGAGGGAAAATCTGAGATCAGAGAAGGTCAGGACAGGGAGGATTCCATTAACGGGGAGCAATCGCAAGGTAAGAGGAAACGACGAAGCTCAGGGTTATATATCTTCTACACTTCCCAGTGAATTGCAGTGCCAGGAATTGGCAAGAAGGAAGAAAAACGACCACAGGAGAAGAGGACAGCACCACCTTCACTGCAATCTGAACCACAGACAAAGAGGACAACCAGGGGAAGACTCAGCAACGAAGGCTTGCCATCCAGAGGATAGTCATCGACAGCGGGATCCAGGAAGAACCCAGGAGATGAGGCAAGAAAGACAAATCCCTATCTACTCATAAGCCGAGCAGGATCAAGAAGAAGGCAAGGAGAGGAAACAACAACAACGAACATTTATAGACGATCAAGACCCTATAACTTACGGAGACGAATGGATTCCTGGAGATCAGGGTTTGCTTCAACAGCTGAGAGAGGGAAGTTTTCCTCTAATCCTAGCCCGAATGAGGTGTACTTATAAGTTATATTTCTATTAAAAAGTTGTATAGGAAATGCAGGGGTATGTAATCGATTAAATTTAAGATAAGAAGTAAGTTAGTTGAATTTTTTTGCGCCATGTCACGATTGCTTAACTGATAAGGAATTAGAATTATCTTTAGAATTTTTCGCCTTTTAGAATTCCTGTAATGAGTCTATACGCGAATCCTCTTGGGGTAAAATTATTCTTTTTAACTGTAAGTTCTGTTGAAAACTTTCTCCTGAAGAAGAAGATTTGATTTATTTAAATGAGTTGCTCTCTTTAAGCGTTAGCATTTAGGTACTCGAAGTTAGTCGATGGATAGTCGCTGGATGTTCGATAGTTGATAATTGGAGATTAAGAGTGATTAAATTTTTGAACGAAATTTTCGACCGGAGATCGTATAATTAAGAAAGATATTTACACAGTTAATTCTTGCGTAAAAGTCAAGAGGGCTCCAAGAATCAGCGGAGTAAATTATATTGATATGCTAGTGGCTCTAGGCCATGCGATTGGTCTTCCAATTATTTACTACGTGCATTTCCTACCTTTAGTTGTATTGATTAAGAAAAAGGGATAAATAAACTTGAGTTTAAAACTTGTTATGGCTGATATTTGATCGAACTCCCAAACACCAACAACCTCTAGTAGGTTGTTACAGGACGTCCAAAAACCTCGTTACAGAACTGTTACGAGCAATAGCAGCACCGAATACAGATGTGTGAGGGTGCTGAAGAGAACTTCTTTGAGTGGGATAACTGTCCAGGAGAACTGATTCTACAAGTACAATGATTTATTGGATCAGTCTCGTTTTTTTGTGAGTCACACCTCGTATATGAGACTTGGGCTGCACAATTTATACAATAGCCATCCCTTTTAGTTCAATTATTTTATAGATTAATGTAGGATTACACATTCAATAGTTAGGCTTAAGTCTTTCTTATAGTGGTTTATTTTCTATAATTTTTCATGCACTATAATGCATAAATTTTCTGCTGAAGGGTAAGATTGGAATCACAGGAAGCAAGCTTAACCCTACTTCATCGCCCTAAAGTAGGTGAGAGTTCTAGAAAACATAACTGTTTTACTTTTCGGTCAATTGACTCTATATGTATGTAACAATTCACGTTAATTTCATTTTTGAAGTTTTTTAAAAAAAATTTGTATTGGTCCTGACCCACCACGATGTCGCGTAAATAAGTTTCTGTTAATTATCTACAAAAATGGACATACTCGTAACTTTATCTCTTTGAAACTAAAACCTTGGTGTATTTATATTAAAAATTACATAACGAAGCTCATGCGATTATCTGTACCAATCAGAAGAGACGTTACAGAAAATCATGTGAGTTTTTGAACATTCGGTCTGCGTTTAGTATAAAAGCCAAAATTCTCTGGAAAGTTCGGACCACACCTTGTACTTGTCACTATGTTCCACAAGTGTCTGCTGCAGCTTTTTTATGCCATGTTGCTTCTATTTGTGTTTATGTATGTGGCGTTTAAGTGTCTAAATCTAAATAAAAATTGAGTACCCCGTTACAAAATGATTCCTCATCAATCCAACATCTTCTGCATTCATTTCTAATCTCAGGCAAATGCTAAACAGTTAATTACCATACCACTGGCTGCGACGTTATATACATATATATATAATAACAAATTGATATCTACTCATAATTCGAATCTCCTTTATTTATAACATCTAATTCAGAAATCCTAATACCCTATTTCGAAACGCGTCTCTTTCTCAAGCATTAAAAAAATGTTGGTTTATAATTGATTCTTTAGACCGTGAAATTTGGTAGATTTATTGGCGATTCCAAGAAATATAGGATCATTAATGGTTTTCAGGCTCCTTAATAATAGGGATTAATATCCTCTCTACAATGAAGACATTTCTATAAATAACTAGTAATTCCCTTCCCCTAAACACATGACTGTATTTTTTACAATGTGTTTTTTCCCCGGTTGTTTTCTCTCTATATAAATACTTGCTATTTAAATAATCCCTCACATGTATTTTTGGCTTTGCATGAGAAGCATGCGCAAATAAATGATGTGAACATGAATAAGCCTCTTTATAATTTTTCTGCAACGACTACTTGATCACCTCTAATTAAAATGTAAACTTTTCGCTTGCAAATATATTGCATATATATATATATATATATATATATATATATATATATATATATATATATATACACTCCTGGCCACCGTAAATGCAACACAAAGAAAGACAAGGGATAGCACAACAAAATTTATTTTGTAGATAACATGTTGACCAAGTATCAAATGATTAAATTTATAGACTTCTGTGAAGTATGGTTCCTGCCAGAATCAGTAGCCAGAGTAGCCGCCATTGTTGGAGATAACCGCTGTCACACGCGTTGGCATTGATTCAAAGAGACTTTGGATGTGTTCTTGGGGTACAGCAGAAAAAGCAGCTTCCACACGTTGCCAAAGTTGATCTGGTGCGGCAGCTCGGGGTGTAATCTGGCTCAATCGTTGAGCAACAATCTACCACATGTTTTCTATCGGCGAAAGAGCCGGAGATCGAGCCGGCCAGGGAGAAAATTTAATATGGTGATTGACGAAGAACCTTTGGACGATGCGTGCCACGTGTGATTCGCATTATCCTGTTGAAATATGGCTGTGGCCAAGCCCTGAAGGTAAGGAAGGAAAACTGGCTCCAACACCTCAGAGATGTAGCGCTGGCTGTTTAAAGTACCGGCAATGCGTACTAGAGGAGTGTGAAAGTGATATACAATACCTCCTCATACCATAATACGCGGTGCCGGACCAGTGTGGCGGTGCATAACGCAGCTGTTCAGCATCCTCTTTCCACGGTTTCTCCAGACTCGAATCCGAATATCGTGGTGTTGCAGACACAGATACGTGACTCGTCAGTAAAGGCAACTTCATTCCGTTCTGCCACCCACATCATTCTTTCATCTCACCATTGGCGACGGGGACGTCTGTGGTTCTGCGTAAAGGGTAGATCAAGCAATGGACGTCTTGCGGACAGACCACTCTGCTGTAAACGGTGTCGAATGGTACGCGCAGACACTGAATGATGCATTACAGACTAAATGTGCTATGGTTCGTGATGTGACTGAGCGATCCGTCAAGACCATACGCACAATTTACCTGTCCTCACGTGAAGTGGTGCACTGAGGTGGATGCGATCGACCACGTCGGTCCGTCGTACCCTCCTGCATTAAACGGTCACATATCCGCATTACAGTTGTTTGGTTTCGTCCAACACGACTACCGATTTCCCTGAAAGATAATCCAAAATCTTGGTAGGCCACTATCCTACATCTGTCGAACTCGGATACTTGATCAAAAGCTGATCACTGTTTCTTAGGAGATATAACTGATCGTTTTTTGAAAAAACAACAAGAAAAACACAATTGACGAACTTGAAATCGTCGAAATCTCCAAGCCTTAAATAGTGCTTTGAGGTGGCGCGAAAGGCGTGCGTGATGTGTGTTTGCGCTGAAATTCTAATCATTTGCATATCTCACCTCCGCTAATGGATGTTCTAAATTTCATGTTATTTGCCTGCTTCCTTCAGGGTGTTGCATTTACGGTGGCCAGCAGTGTATATATATACAAGGGGTGATCAAATGAAAAGGTACGAAACGATACGGTGGATACAAATGTAGACTTTATTCAAAATATACACCATAGGCCTGAGCACAACGATCCCACTGATGAACAAGCCATGGGATTCCTTGTTCCCAGAATTCCTGTGGCTGTGACGAGACCCAGTCCTTCACAGTGTCCTTGAGTACGTCGTCCGAGTTGAAGCACTTCCCTTTCAGGTGTTTTTTCAGTGGACCAAACACATGGAAATCGCAGGGCGACACGTCCGGACTGTAGGGCGGATGATCCAATGTCTCCCATTTGAACTTGTCCAGTTCTATTTGTGTGTGTGTGGAGACGTGTGGACACGCGTTATCATAGAGCAGAACCACACCCTCCGTGAGCAGCCCCGGTCTTTTGTTCTTGATGGACCTGCGTAGGTGTCGGAGTGTCTCACAGTACACATCGGTGCTAATGCTTTTTCTGTGCTCGAGGAATTCCACAAGTAGTGGACCTTCAACGTCGAAAAAGACAGTGAGCAAGACCTTGACTGCTGACTTCACGGCTCTGAACTTTTTAGGGGGAGGTGACGACGATGCTTCCACTGCATGCTGTCCCGCTTTGTCTCTGGCTCGTAGTGATGACACCAGGTCTCATCACCTGTGACGATCCGCTTCATGAAAGCGCAGTCTTCCTGATGCCGAAACAGATGTTGCAGTGCTGGTTGGTCCCATACTCAATTTCTTTTGCTGGTCGGAGAGCTGCTTCGGAACCCAAGCGGCACACACCTTCCAAAATCGCAACCTGTCGTGAACAATTGTCCACACGATTCCATAGCTGACATCCACCTTCAGCGACAACATTCGCAATGTGACACGCCGATCACTTCTCCCTAGGTCGTCCACCTTGTCGATGGGCCTGGTCTCTGGTCATCACCCACACTCTCACGGCCTGCATGAAAACGGGCACTCCATTTTCTAACACACTTGTCAGAGACACATTTCTCTCCGTAAACGGTCACCATCCGCAGAGTAATAGCTGCCGGTTTCTCACCTTCCGCTGTCAGAAATCGGATAACACTTCGCTCCTCCTCAATCGTTGAATTTTGCAACGCGAAAGCCAACCTGTCCTCATACGTACAGCCGCATCAATTGGACGCCGCTTTTTATAAGAGCCTCTGCTCTCTCCTGCGCATGCGGACTCCCGCGCATGATCCGATCCCAGTCAGAGCCTCCAATGGCATCCTGAGATGTCTGGCTACATTCTCCTATCGCGGAATATGCAAATATTTAACTGTTTCATTTTTATGTCGTTTCGTACCTTTTCATTTGATCACCCCTTATATATATACTAGTGTCCAAAAGTTAAGAATAAATCGTCAAATGCGAAAAACATGGAGTAAATATTCGTAAAACTATTTCAAATTTCTTCCGGATATTAATTGGGTGAAGAAGAAACATTGGGTTTATGCAAACCTTTTCAGTCGACTACGTCCTGCGCGAAAAACCGGCGCATGTTGGCACACGGAGAAACCAATCCACGCAGCATAGGCAGTTCAGACAAGTTTTGTGGAACTGCTGTGCGAAGGAATGTTGTTAACCATCAAACGAGGTGAATGATGGCAGAAAGACGCCAATTGGACATGCTTACGAAAGGAAGAATCGTTGGAATGCTGGAATCCTCACGCATACAAACCGAAGTTTCACGAATTCTGAATGTGGACCAGTCTGTGATCTCAAGACTGTGGCAGAGGTTTCAAAGAATGGAGATGTTACCCGACAACCAGTATCAGGTCAACCAAGAGTCACAACCCCTCGCCAAGACCAGTATCTGGTAATAAGTGCGCGACGTCAGAGGGGCAGTACTGCCAGAGCACTGGGTTCGGCGCTCAAAGTTGCCACAGGAATACGAATTTCTAGACAATCTGTTTACAGGAGACTCAATAACGCTGGCTTGTATGCCAGAAGACCAGCAGTTTGCATTCCCCTCACGTCTCGCGCATAAACGCGCTCGTTTGAACTGGAGTTTGAAATATCAACATTTTAGCTTGGGAGAGTGGGCCAATGTGATGTTCAGTGACGAGTCCCGGTTTAGTCTGAGTAGTGATTCTTGGAGGGTAACGATATGGAGAGAACGTGGGACACGTTTTGAACCAAGAAACATAAAGGAAAGACATCATTTTCCATCAAGGGGAGTAATGGCATGGGCAGGCACCATGATGGACGGCCGCACAGACCTCCATTTCTTTGACACGGGGTCTGTGACTGCTTAAAGATACGGAGACGAATTTCTTAAGCCTTCTTTTCGCTTGTTTCGAGGAGCTGTCGGTCCTGACTTCATATTGTTGGATGATAATGCGCCATGTCACCGAGCGGTGCTGATCAATGACTTCCTTGAAACGTTAAACATCCAGCGCATGTCGTGGCCTGCGAACTCCCCTGATTTAAATCCTCTCGATCATGTATGGGATATGCTCGGGAGACAAATTGCAGCCCTTTCTCATCCACCAAGCTTCGTTACATAACTGAAGAGAGCTCTCCAAGTAGCTTGGAACCGGTTGAGCCCACAACTTATTCATCATCTTATAGCAAGTATGGTAAATCGCTGTGCAGCGTGCCTGGCTGTCAGAGGTGACCACACGCCTTAATAAACTGCGGAATCA
>BMAO01030664.1:0-29313 GCA_019973975.1 Trichonephila clavata | reverse complement strand
TGTATTTAAGTATTAGCTTTCGGATTCGGGTAGGAGAGAGAGGTTAGAAACAAAAGGATAGTGTGAAGATGAACTTAAGATAAAGTAAAGCTAGACGAGAGCACTTCGTAGATTATTTGATTAATATTAAGACTGACGATTTGGCCAATTAGTTGTTAAATTTGATTCGGTCCGTTTGGATTGGATTACTGTAGAAATTATCTTCTAATATAAGAAGGTGAATTGCGCCAGGAAGTGCTAACTGTAAGCAGTGGCGCCCACAAGGGGGGGGGGTCCTGACGGTCCGGACCCCCCCAATGCCATTGAGTTTTTTTTTGATTGATGGTAATCCTATATGTATATAACGTAAAATTTAATGAAGTGCTTGTAATTAACAATTTATTTTATTATAGAAAGCTTGTAATGGCATTAAAACTCGAATCCGTTACTTGACAGAACTAATGTCGAGTGTCCATAAACGACCACAAAAACTTTGTAGAAAAGTACACAAATATTGCCATTCCACTAAGTATCCCATACTAGTGTTGGATAACATAATTGACAGTATAGAAATTCTATGACGTTATGGTTTCGTCTAGTTTCTGTTTAGATGTGATCACATTGACCTGCATATTCTCCATGACTCATACATATGCACAATATACATACACACAATAAAAAATTAGACACGATAACTGTTTGGTAACAATGGAAGCAATTCATGTGTATATTAAAAATGTAATAAATAAAAAAAGTTTTTTAAATAACCATTAAAATAATACTAATGTGATTTAAATGCACCATATTGCAACAGTACACTAAACGTAAAGAAAGTTTAAAGTAAAACTTTTTTTATGACAGATTAGTAATTATTTGATGGCTTTTTTTAAGCAAAAACGTTGAATTTTGATGCATTATTCTCGATCAAAGCACACACAGTACAATGTTTTAACCCGAACTTTTTCAACGTTAGTCTCAAGTTTAAATTCACAAAACCAATTGATATATTCCACAAACATTAAATAAAATATATTACAAATTGAGGCCAATGATTCGAGATATCAACAACCAAAGTAAAACATTTGAGAATGTTTCGGATAAACAATTCTTAGAATTTTGTCTGTTAAAAAGTGTAAACAATCACAAAAATTAAATTAAGCAACAAAAACGCCTAAATTTTCTTGATAACCTAATAATTATCGTGGAATTAATTTTGCATGGATATTTTCATATTTAAATTTTTAAACTGCTTCTAAAAATGCTAGAACAGTAACTTTTTTTTTTTTTTTTTTTTTTAAAAAAACGTTTTTTGCCTACAGACAGAAAAAAAAGTTGCTCCGTAATGTGACGTTTGAGATTAATAAAGGTAGCGTGATATTTATTAATTTAATATCTAGTTTATTAATTACAGTTGATGCATTGAAGTTATTAAAAATATTGTTCAGATTATTAGAATCCAAATTCGCGCTGTTGATTGTGTGGGAGGAGGTCACATATCCATCTCTGCGAAAGTTTTTTTAACCGTCTTCCTCTCTAGGGTCTTTGGAAAGATAGTGGTTGACCCTTTTTCCTCGAGTTACATCTGGTTTGTGGGTGGAGTAGGGAAAGGGGGTTCCTGTTGGTGTCATAGTTTGCAGGGCGATGTCCAAGACAAGACCGAGCATAACTTTAAGGGTGCAGGTGCTCATTGAACGTGGTGATCATATCCACAAAAAGAAGTCGATTTATAGATGTGTTGCGGGTACCCACGCAGTAGCGTTACAGAACGTAAAAAAAGAATACTTGAAGTCTTGAATTCCATTTCACATTCTTCTTATGATACCATAAAAAAAAATTAAGAAGTTAAGATTTTCATGTTTGGAATACATAGTTGGAACTCCATTTAACGAACCTCTAGTTTGCAAACTTTTTTTTTTTGAACCGAGAACATTGTATATATGAAAGATGAATATCTATTACGAATTTTCTACATAACAAACTATTTTTTGGGGATTTAGAGACTTCTTTAGAGGTCCGACCAGTAGCGCACACAAAACTTTTGCAAGGGGGGCATGGTCGATAGTCCCCCAACTCGCATCATACCTCAAGACAACACCTATTGATTCATCTCATTTTGTCCATTTTAACAAAAAACAGTAAAAAAATAAACTATTGAATTAATAATTAGCATTAATTAATAAAATAAATTGTTAATTACAAGTACTTAATTATATTTTAAGTTATATATTTTATAGGATTACCATCAAACGAAAAAAACTCAAGGGCTTTGGGGGTTGTCCGGACCCCTTGTGTGCGCCACTGGGTCCGACAGTATGTATGTTACAATACATCTTTACTGGTGGCGTACACAGGGATTTTTCAAGGAATTGAGGGGGGGGGGGCCAGGTCGAAAGTCTATTATTCTCGTTTCATAAGCTACCAAACATATTTTTTTGATTTTATCGACTGTCGGAAAAAAAGCAGCAAAAATACACTTTTAATTAAATAATTAGCATTAGTTATTAAAATAAATTATTATTAACAATAAATAAATTACGTACTATATATATATGATTATAGTCAATCGAAAAAAATTAAGTGACCCCCCCCCCTTATGATTCACTGGTTATGACTCATTGTTTAGCATACAATGAGTAATCATATGATCCATGATCATATATGAATCATGGAATACCTATAAGATTTGTTGCAAGATAGATGAAGTTCCTTACATATACAAGAGTAAAGGGAACATCTACTTTTCACTTTGTAGAAGCTTAAACTCTCGGAGTATAGTTTTTGGATTTAAGAAGTAATTAAAACGAATTTTAAAATTTTTAAAGCATTTTTTACCAAACAAAATTGCACATTTCCCTAAGAAGTGAAGCAACTTCCAAATCAATCTTACTCCATCCACACCATCCCTTAATTTTTTTCCCTCTCGTAAACTTCTCAAGACCTAACAGATTCTTGCCAGATGTTGCATTATACGGAGGATCCACTGTTTTATGACTCCATGTTGTGGGGGACAACGAACAAATTGTGTAAGATCATAAAAAGAAGAAAAAATACTGCCATAAGTTTCACTGTCTTCTGTTTTTTTTCTTTGTCACAAGTAGTAGAGGAACATATAAAAGAAGATCCTGACACTTTATTTACCAGTTCCTGATACTTTTTAACTTTAATAGTTCTCATCCATATGGAAGACCGGAGACAGTTCTGCGATTTGTCGTTGGATAGCGAATGGTGGTGGAAAAGAATGCGTCAACCTTGTCTGCGGTGAAACATGCTGAAACCATTATCTTTCCCATAGCTTGCAGGCATAAAAAGAAATATGTGCTGGCGATAAAGAAGTGGAAGGATACCGCCGGGGGAGGGCTTCTCGGGGTTAAGTGCCATAATTTACGGGGTCCACTACGGTAGCTAGAGAAGTGCAAACCCGTGTTCGACCAGCTGTTAACGATTCTGTCACTGGAGTCGCTGATAGGGTCGCTGCATTTGGCGACATCGCGCCAATCTCAATGGATAAATATACAGTAAAACGGTAATCAGAATGCTTATAATAAAACAAGGAATAAAAAGTCAATATAAAAGTTGTACTTCCAAGATATTTGTACTTTAACTATAAGAGATTCACGTGTTTTATTTCGGAAAAACTACTTAGCAGCAGTATTTTTTAATTAATTGAAAATTTTCAGATTAAAATATTTTTGAGGCCATTATCGCCAAGTTAAATAAAATTTTTTAAAAAAAGTGGATACAAACTCAGAAATGTCTTTTCAGAAGCAGAAAATTATCCCAATATTTATATAATTTTCAGTGGCAACAGTTATTTAATTGCTTCTTATATTTTTTTAATGTAGAAATATTCAATAAATGCGCAGATTTTCATTTTGTCCATCAAACAAACAACCCTTTTCTAAATATGATAAAGAAAATACAGCATGGAACAAAAAAAAATTAATTTTTTATAGATTTCCTTTTTGCCAGAACTTATTAATTAAGGTTACGTTAATTGAAATACAAAACTACAGTTTTTCTCATAAAAATATGTGAAAAAAATAGGAAGGCCTATAAGCCGAAGTAATTCGAAGCATATAACAAACATCATTTTCATTTTAAAATGTTTGCTAATATTTTTTAGTATTATTTTTGAAATTAATAAGAAACTCTCTTTATGCCAAATGTTTTTCAAGAATGTTTTAATGTTGTTGTCTGTGTGCTAAAGCAAAGCGAGGACCATAGGTAAAGAGCTTCGTAATTTTAAACCAAAGTCAAGTGATGACCTTGGTTTACTTCTCTTGACCCTACTCTCCAAGCTTCCTCACCGCATCAGCATTAGGACTCTAAGCTTTAACATATTTAACGTGCATCAAGCCCTCTACACAGCAGGATTTTATTAGCTCCAGAATTCTAAGCTGCTTCAATGCAGAAAGACCACCGATCACGAATTCACGAACACGACCACTCAGCTTCTGTTGGCACTTTGTGTGTAGAAAATAAAGTAATTTATAGTAAAAAAAAATTTAAAAATGCAAGATTTTTTGGAAAATAATAATTTAATAAAAATGATAAAATAACTATTTCTTACCTTTTATGTGTATGTGTGTGTTCTAAACTCAGATAATTTTTAATTAACTTTTATAAACATTTCTTTTTTTGTTTTTTGTTCTGAACAGTATAAGAAGAATTTATCATATAGAATCCTTATGCTAGTATAACTTTTCTTATTCAAAAAACACATATATATGCATATATGTATCTATATATTTATATTTATATTTAAATACATAAAGATGAAAAAGAAATTAATAAAAATAAAAAATAGGAAAAGAGTTATAATAAATATATCAAAATACAAAAGTCCAAATCAAAACCTTTATGATGAACGTAATTATAAAAATAAGAAAGCTTTAAAAAAGTATAAATTAACCAAGTACACAATATTGCATATATATACACACACACACACTTAGTAATGATAGTTTCTATAATACGTGAAACTACACTACTATCAAAATAAATGTTTGAACATCTCTAGCATCATCATCATGAACGTCATCATTATCCTCCAACTTACTGCAGTTTAGCTCTTTAATTTCACACTCAAGGCAGAGCTAACTTACAATTCCAAATCATCATCAAGTAACAAGGATGAACATAAGTTGGTCATATGACTTCACAGTACGCCATATCTTTATTTATTGATGCAAGTGGTCGAGAAAGAGCCTCTTGCAAATGTACACTATGTGTTGGATAGACTTTCAACCAATTTGCCATTTCCTCAAATTAAAGATGCTTCAATGACTGGTAAAATGATAAAGTCTTTAAAAATTTATAAATGTATTTTATTATATAAGGAGCTTCAACTTCTTGAAAATGAAATGATTTTATAAAACTCTGCTTTTTTAATGCCAAAAAAGAAGGTAGAGCTTATAATAGCTGATAATATCTATCTCATTTTTAGAAGTATATTCAGTGTAACATACTTTTTAACTAAATAATGATCGCATTGCAAATAATTAAGAATTATACTCCTGTACATTTTTAGTTAATATCAGTTCCGTTGAAGAACTTTAGAAATTTTAAAGTTATAAAAATCTCTTCTATTCTAAGCATTGTTACTAATTTATTGCTATTTAAGTTATGATTTATTATTTCTAATGTTGTACTTAAGTATTCAGTTGCAGATTGATTACATTTAGGTTTAAAAAAAACAATAAAAAGTAATCTAACGTAGAAACTGACTGATTTTATGATTTACATATTTTCTCGTGTGTGTATATATATATATATATATATATAATATGGATGAAATTTATATAAAATGTAGAACATAACAGGGGAAAAAAAATTAAGATCAAAACTAATGAAATACAAATAAGAACTAGCGAGTCAAAATGCAATTTCGGACTTAGGACGAATAAGTGGGTTAAACTAGTTTGAAGCGCAAACCTTCCCTTTGCAACTCGTAGGAAAGACCAAAATAAAATAAATAGAAATTTAAGGTATAAAAATTCTAAGTATAAAAAATCCAAAGTATAAAAAATCCAAAATATAAAAAATTCTCCCAAAATGTTTAAGCAGAAAAATATCAAAAGAATTACCCAGTAAAAGGATTCTTCCAAAAATATTTTAAAACTTCTGCTCACAGAGCTTATTTCAGGAGATCCAACACTTTGAAACTATGAAAGCTTTATATGTTGTGATAAAAATCTAAATTGCACTTAAACGCATCCTTTATACCAGCTTGTAAGGAAGACGCCAAGAAAGATTACATTCAAATTTGGTAGGCTATAACTTGGTTGGTTGTACAAATGTAGAAAATTGTTGGTTGTCAAAATGCAGAAATTTGTTTGGTTGCTAAAATGTAGAAATTTTTCATTTTATAGGATTTTTAAGAAGGGTGTTTAAAAAATAAACTGTGTGAAGAGTGTTAAACAGAATCTTCACAGCAAACCACTAAAATGCTGACTTTGAAATCCTATTGTTGTATGTTGGTTTTGAAATCAGAATAGCAAGACGATTAATGTATTTGTGATGAATATATGTTCTTAAGAAGTTAAAAGGATAGTCATGATCTAAGCAGCATTGGAAGAATTTCTTGATATTATTAAATTTATCTATTTTGTTGGTAGTTAAGTTATCATTCCTAAGTAAAAATTCAAAACAATATTTCTGTAAATTGATAGATGCAAATTGCTGTTCCATACAGGAATTTTAATTACATGGAAACTAAAAGAATCTCTTGTCATAAATGTTACAGACTACTCTATTGTCAATAAGATGCAAGTCTAAATCTAGGAATTCAACCATATTAGAGTTAAAATTAGTTTTAAGAAGTTGAGATTGTCAGGGTAGAACATAATATTTGGTTTGAATTCACTATTTTTACCAAAAATTATTATATCATCTATATAACGGTATAATAAGAAAGATCATCAAAAATATGATCAATTTCAAAAAAATGTAAATATAAGTTAGCTAAACTATTACTGGCAGGACCACCCTGAGGTAATCCTCTGATCTGTTTAAAAATATTTTGATCAAATGCTATGAAATTTCTTGTAAAACAAGACAACCAGGATATCAATTTTTCCTTTTCATTGAATTATGCAAATCATATTTATCATAAATTAAATGTAAAACTCTAATCACATATCATCTATATCAATAGAATTAAAAAGGTCTCGAAATCAAAGCCGTGCATGGAAAAAACTGTCATATCCTTCGTGACTCTAACAATCTCTAAGCGATTTTTAATTATTGCTGTGTGTTGAAAGCTATCGATATTTGTCTAGCATTATAATCACACAAGAGCTATTGTGACGGATCTCGTAATTTTGAACTCAAGTCAAGTAACGAGGACGACACATGATCTTCCATTCCTCTCTCTCCAAACTCCCCTCCCACTCCAACTTAAGAATTTTGAACCACAAGAAATATATAATAAGTAACAGCCCCTTTACATAGAGGGTGTTTAGGGCCATCAAGAATTGAACGCACAACTCGACAGAAACACTGTCGGCCATGACTACTTGTCTAACACGGTCACATATACAAAACATAATAAAATTACAATAATATCACTAACTTATGCGATAGGTGGACCAAGTTTTAACCTCGTAAGTCGAATTCGTGTAAATCAGGGTAAAATTTTGCATATTAATATAAATTATGTATATAAATTATTTTTATTGGGGCCTGAAGACGAAAGAAAATAATAATTTAGAAAAAAAATTTTTAATAAAATCTTAGTTAACACAAATACAAAATCTCAAACAGAAGTTATTTTGATGTAGAATTCCATAAAACCTAACAAAGTAGTCTGCCTCCTCAAAGATATATATATTTTTTTCTCCAGCAAAATTTCCTCGTAGCATGCTAATAATTTTTTTTATTCCTTATTTTGCAGTGGAAAATGCGCTCATCGTCGGAGTCTGTATTTTTTAAAATTTGTAACCCTTTTTCAATAAAACTGAGGCATTCGATCAAATTCCCAATCGTCATTTGGTCTTTTGATTGAACTAGACACAAGTTCTTGAATGTTTTGCTCTTGCTCATGCATTTCTATGATCTTATCAATTGTCAGTTTCTGAACGTCCTCACTATCCACTTCTAAATTTATTTTTATAACAACTTCTTCAACACCATTAGAGTCAACGTGTTTGAAATGGTACCGAGCCTATTCGACCTGGAATCTTGCGAACTGAACTAGTATTGTTTTCACAGATGATTTCTGATTCAAATTGAGTTCTGAAGACCAAGACATATCAAGAACAGTGGTGGGATACCCAGACGATTCTCATTTACCACACTCGACAAACCAGTAGTTATAATATGGCACCATTTCGTTTGATAGCTGGTGTGATGTGCCCGCTTCCTTTCCCTAATTGCTGAAGAAAAGTGCCTAAATGGGTGGTCAAGAATTCTGACCTCTGTTCCCACGACCATTCCTTAGAATCCGAGAATGGACATATTCCCCGACTGTGTGGAATTTCCGTTTCTCACGCATCCCGGACGATAGCGTGTTTGGAAGAGGACAGTCCACATTATGCGTCGGAAGTTTCCCACGCTTTGAGAAGCCGACGAACAAGGGACAAAGGAGAGCCGAAAAGAAGAACCAGGAGCAACCTAGGCTTTAAAAGGCATGGCGTGAGAATTTGCGAGGGAGAACCGTTCAGAGGCCTCTCAGGCGATATACAGCGAGAAACTCTCTGAGTTGGCACCCACGGTTAGAGTCGATCAGAAAGGCCGAAGGACTTTGGCCCCTACTACCGATATAAAGGTCTCGACTTCACGTGATTCTCGTGATAAGGTGGATGTTTGAGATGAGCTGAACGTTACTGAAAAAGAGACTAACTGTGATCCCAATCTCGGGACGATTGTAAAAATATTCAAGTTAATTTTCACTGTAACAAATTGTTTTGATAACCTGATTCAAGTCATCACACCGGATTCTTTTTTTATCTTTCGTGGCACCTTTACAGCACGGTATTATGCCAACAAAATTCAATGTTTTGCATGTTTGTTTTTCTTTTCTCGGATTCTTGGGCTTACATTTCAACTAAATAATGCTTCCTCTTAGGTGACATGCCTTTCTTTCACTTACTTATCTTCGTGCTTTTACGGTACTTAACTAGTCGGCGTGATCCCTAAAACTCTCCCCAAGAGATTCCATTTTATATCTGATGAACAGGCATCTCCAACCATCCTTGGTAGCGCCGATCTAACTCGCTAATTGGAACAAGTATGCCTAGCCCTCTCGCTTGTACCCAGCTCATCCTTCCGCTGTCAGAGCATTGATTCTTGGAGGACATTTTCCAACTGCACGAATCAATGCTCAACCAGATAATAGCTTACATCAGGGCCAAAGGGGAGTCAATACTCGTACATGTAGCCGTATTTTCTAAGTAGTACACTCATTTCCTAAGGTGCTTTTAGTATTTCATTTTCAACATTATGTATAGGTCTAATTCGGATAACTCTTTCTTGTTACATCACTTTTTCTGTTAAAGTATATTATATTTTTATATAAGATCATGATATAGTTACTTGCTCAATTTACATATATAATTAATTTTATTTCTTTAAAAGACTTAAAATGAATATCCTGCCTTTCAGATAAAATATAATATCTCAAAAGGTGGCTGGAAAGAATTACGAAATTCATAGTAGACACAGTTGATCCAGTATGTAAATGATACCAAAGGTGCCTTTAACCTACTTGGTTTGGTTAGTATGATATAATTAAGGAATTGGCAGATAGTCGCACCACTATCGGTCAGTCGGCAAGATAATCAAGTATATTCTCGTAGCTATTTATTTTCGCAGAAGACGCATATTCTAGCATAGATGCCAGGCTACAACAAACAAACAGTTTCAACAGCCAGGTGAGTTATAGGAAGGTATACTTGATAAAAATCGGAAGGAAAAGTCGGTTCGTCTTTTGTAGGTATATATTCGTAACGTAGCGAACAGTCCACTGCACCAATTCCAGATACATTGGTTACAGCAAAGAGATTATGCAACTTTCGTGAAGTGTTAATGTAACCATGGAGTCGCATATGCGTTGTCAAACATAGAAGACCTTGTAGTTAATTTTTGCGGTCTCTTGTAGCATGTGTTGGAATTCTTATATGCTCTCATATTGATCAGAACTTATATCAGTTGATGGACATATATGAGCATGTGTTATGGCAATTATCAATAAAACTGTCATAAACCAATCAATAAGATGCTTCATTTGCAAATATGTTTGGCTAGATTCACTTGCACGGAATGGTTTGTTTACATTTAAGGGGGGAAAATTAGAAACATTCAGGAAAAACATAATGCACATTAATCAGAATGGTACAGTGCTAAGGAGAAAAATGAACTAGATAGGTACAAATATTTTATTTGCGTACAAGAGAAAAACTCATCGTGGACCACACACACACACATTATGTATGACTTACTTCACAAATTAAAATTTTTTTGGACAATTGCTTTATTTAAAAGTAATATGGTTTAGTTTATTTTATGAGTACTGTTGTGCGATGTAAAAGAATTTGACACGAAACCAGAACACTTTGTTCTAAATAAAAAAAGATACAATATTAATTCTAATATTTTTAATACTGTAAGAATGTGAGAATGACTCATATATGGGTTTCATTATGATTCTCTCTGTTCATAAAAAATAACAAATCTCAAGACACCCGAATTAAGAAGCGGAAAGAAAAGTAAGTTCTTTTTTCTTCAAAAGCTAATAAGTTGTACAAGCAAAAGAATTAATAATTTAGAGCACTACAGTCAACTGACCAAGACGACGTCTGAGCTGGTGCATCACTATCCAAACTTTCACCTTAACTCTCAAGAAGGTATAATGGTCTAATTCTAATTAATGCACAGAAAAACTCATTACTTCGTCAAATGGATCTTTAGTAGAATTCAAATTTCTTGGACGCTAGGGATCTTACAATGAGAATTCAAATTCATAAATAGACTCGAAAAGCTTCCGTCATAAAACTCACTACCATTCATTATCTAGACTATTTATGACATTTCTTCAGTAATTATTCTATAATTTCCGCATGAAACTTTTAGGCTTGATTCTACTTAATGTGAAACAGAATTCTATTACCCCTTGCAATGGATCTAAAATGGAAGCATAATTTAATTTGAGTGAGTGGATATTTTATATATAATTCAACAAATAATCTTCTGGGCTTTTGGAGAGTAGACTTCATAATTTTGACCACTGGTCAAGTGACTAGGGGGATACCTGAGCTTACATCCCCCTCTGACCACGACGACAGGAGGATTTTGAACATCTATAAATCAAACTTGTATCAGCCCCTTTATACTGCAGGTCTTCAGCGGCCCTAGGGCTCCAACTCAAGATACTCCAGCCACGAGTTCGTGACCATAACTACTAGCTACCGGGGCCACGAACCGAAGATGGATCTGAGGGTCATGAAATTAGTTATCATTACATAAATTTTTACCCCACTTCTTCCGTTATTCTTCCAACCTCCAATGCAAAATGAAAAAAAATTTAGAATTCCAACACTAGTTAATGAAAAACTGATTTCTTTTACAACCCTTAAAGGAATTTGAGTGAAATCAGAAATCTAACCTACAAAACGACTTGAAAATCGTCAAACATGAAACTCGATGGAGTAACCACTTCTTCCATCACTGTTCAAAGTCCCATGTTTCAATGATACGTTTATCTTTACTATCCCTTTCCACGTTTTTCTTTATTCTTCGTGTAGTTTTTTAGAGATCTTTGCAAATTTTATTATCTTTATACCCCGCAAACCGTTCGAATTACAACGCCAGGAAAGACTGATCTAACAAACGTCAAAATCACATGAAAGGAAGAAGAGGTTGGGATATGCAAATGAATAGAATTTCTGCGCATTTAGATGACAAACAGGTAAAAACAACATCTGAAGCACAACATTAAAGAGAAATTGTGTGGTAGATTTCTCATTCGGAAAGCGCTTTGTAAGGTCGAAGTTGTTCAGAATATCCTGTTATGCTTCGAATAATAATAAGAAATGCTTCCCAGCAAGTGCAAGATTTCGATAGAGGCAGGATCAATGCCTATCGAGAGAGTGGACTATAGTTTCGTGATGTCGCCCTTCGCACTTATCGAAATCTAACCACTGTCATGCGAATATGGAATCAATGAGTTGCTGACTGCTGGTCTGCTGGTTGCAATACTGAACAGCATGCAGTATCTCCACGTCCTCCCATAACTAATGCCCGAGAGAACAGACATGTCGTGAGGTCAGCACTGCAAAACCGTACAACAACATGTCGGATCATTAGTCGGGAAATGGGAATGATTGCATCAATCCCAGTAACCGTTCGTATGGTGCGAAAACGTTTGCTGCAGCGTAGAGTGTCAGTACGGGACAATTACTTCGGCTTCCCTTGACAATGCAGTATAGAAAGAAGGGGGGGGGGCGATTCTGGTGCAACAGACGACAAACCTGTATACAGAAGTGGCACAATGTCATTTTTCAAGCGAGTCTCTGTTATTTGTGCAATATTTCGATGGCAGAATTCGTGTCTGGAGGCTCCGAGAAGACCATTCGTTGTCTGCTTGCATTCGATATTGGCATAAGGGTTCTGCATCTGGGATGATGGTTTGGGCAACACTAAGTTCAAGTTGCGCACATCTCTAGTTCGAATTGGTGGTAATTTGAACAGAGATTGGTACAGTTCTGACACCATACATCCCGTGGTTGTGCTCTATCTTCGAGGCCTGCCAAACAACATCTTCAAACAAGATAATGCAAGATCACATGTTGCACGTCGTGGTCTGACCTTTCTCGATACACAGGGTATTCGATCTTCACCCTGGACTGGGAGATAAAAGTATGTTTCAAAAAGAATTTTTGCAAAAATTTCAGTTATATTTATGTATAACTCAGTGTTAAATTTATTTTGTACACTTTTTTTATAGTCCTCAAGTGAAAAGTTGTAATATTACCAATGTACTATCTGAGAGAACCAAGTGATTTAATAAAAACCGACTTTCTTGTGCACGTATACTAACTATCCAAATTTCAATGTTGCTGTTGTTGTCGTGTCCTTCCCGAAGGGAAGAAATGAAAGTTGCCAGAGACTGTGATACAGGTTGTACTTCTTAACGATAGACGGAGACACCACCTATCTCCACCTCCACAATTAGGCATGGAACTGGAGGGGATGAAAATATTCTCCAGTCCCCTGCAATCGTGGTTTCTGCTACGACCACCCACAAGACTTTCGGACCCACTGATTTAGCGAGCACACACTCCATGCCAAATTTTAATGATTTTTATATATAGCACTGAAATATATACAATCCCGATTCTTTTTTTAAAATCGTTCCAACCAGAATACCATCATTCTAAGCTTCATGTAATTTATATGGTACACGGAATGGACATTCCATATTCTTTTATAAAAAAAATTGGCTTAGGTGGGTATATAAATTAGTAGATTTTGCATAATCTTTTATTTACACAATTAGAGAACAAGTTTTCACTTGTTTTACATGAGTATTACCCAATGACGCCATGGTCTATTTCAAGATATTAATATATCTTATTAATTATCTTATATCGTTAGTGTTATTTATTTGTTTGTCTTTCGTAAAACAGAATTATCAAATTAATTATCTCCAAAAAAACATTACTTCGAAAAATTTCATTAAAATTATTTAGGAACAAAATAAAGGGTGTGTTACCATTTAAGAAAAAGGTATATAAATTGTTTTGGTATATTATCTTATACTGCGTTTACTGGGGGGGGGGGGTCTTATAAAAAAATGGCATGCAAGCTTAGCAAAAGAGTTAGGCAAGTTTTATTTTGGTTCATCACCTGGATGAAAAGTGGGAATAGCAGCTAGTCATTTACAATATACTAAATTGGTATATTTATAGGTTAATGCTGAACACACACAATATGATAAGTAATAAGGTTTAAGTAATTTGGATAAAAAAAGCGATAGAATAAACTACATATATTTTTTTTTATCTAAAATTATATCAGATAAAAATCATCATTAATAATACTAAATTTTTTCATAAAAATGTAAATGTAAATTAGCTTAACTATTGCTAACATGTCCATCTTATAGTAAGCCTTTAACTTGTTTACATGAAGTACCTTTACAATTAATATAATTTTCCTGAAAAACTAAATTAATAAGCGTGCTATATTTTTGAACTTACATCACTATTAAGGCTATTTTTGACACATTTTTTTTTCTGAAAGAATTTTAATAATATAACTAATATGAAGTGTTTCAAAACCAATCGTCAAAATCATTATTACGTATAAAGTAAAAATTTCCGTTTTTTAAGTAATAATAAAAAGAAATTTAAAATATTTAGTAATAAACTTATCACTTAGATTATTAATAATATTTTGCATAATATGGATTGATCAATGCAGAAATGATTCAAAGGATAAAATATGGTACTGTTGAATGTTCTCCGGAAATCAAAATACAATATTAAAGTTAGAACACCCCTGTCTGAAAATTCTTCCAAATTTGTGTGTGGTTCTATTCTTTAACCTTAGACCGAACCTTTTAGTATTAAGAGTATCTTTCCGTAACACTGAGGAATAGAATCAAAATTCAAAATAACTTTTCAGGTAGAAAGAGGTTTCAGCATTACTTTAATATTCTGGGGCTGCAACCTTACAAAGACCACTCAGTATTCTGCTCATTTCTAGCTGAATTAATCTTTTTTTTTTTTGTCTAAAATATGTTCAGTATATTATCCGTTATGCTAAATGAGTTTTCACTTTACATGTTAAACGGAAATTTTGTATTTATAGAACATTTCTATATTTTGAAGCCGAATGTAAATGTATGTCCCATAACGTCATATATTATATTTATATGACAATTAAAACATTTTTCTATCCAAAATACGTCCTATTAGGGATGACGAAGATGGCCTTAACGAAACTAATTTCACTGTTGGAGAGATACATTTAGGAACAGCTGGCTAAATAGAGGAATTCTTGGCGCATTTGGCCTGCTAAGGAGCCGGTAACCCTAGAGGTCACACTGGAGGAGCATCAATTTTCTCTACTCCTCCAACGTGTGTCAGAGGCGATGATTGCTCGCCATTTGTCTCCCCAGTCCCTGATGTGCCCAAAAAAGAAATCTTAAATGGTGACACAACAACTGGAGCAATCTATTCTCATTCCGAGATACAACAGCTTACGTTAAGTCTCTGGAAGGGAAAAAAATGGAGACCTGAACAAAAAAAAAGAATGGAAAACCTGTCTCCAACAGAGCAAGCGACGTGATGAGACATAGTTGAGTGAAGAATGTATATTTGATTTTATTTTCTGTTTCGGATGTGTGTTTTTATCTAATTTAAGACTTGGTTAAAGTTAGTATATAGAGGTAACACATGTTTATAATTTTGTAAAGGTATTAAACAGTTTTGATTCATTGTATCTAACTTTCCTAAAGTAAAACAATGGCCTTCATAAAAATTAATCTCAGTTAACTAATTAATTATTTAATAATTATCATAATTATTATTTTGGTAATGTTGGATTGGAACAGTTCTATCGCATAGTGTTTTTCGAGGGAAGAATGCAAAAATTTTATGAGACAGGTTTATTTTGCTTGTAATATTATCAATAAATGACTTATAATCTAAGACAACATTCCCATTTACGTTCAATTAAAAAAAAATTCGCGAATGATTGGAAAAAAAGATCTTACTAGTGTGTATATAAATTGAAAAATACTTCTAAATTATTTAACTCTAATTAAAATGTAACTGTAATTAATTAATTGTACATTTTTTTAAAATTTATTTTCTTAAATTTTTTTAAATTCTAATTTTTATTGATAAAAAATGGCTGCAGTACAACATTATCAAGAAACTAGGCAAAGAAAATGTTGTTACGTATTGCATTATTGCAAGGATCAATCTAAACATATAAAACAGCTCAAGTATCACACAAGAACAATGATAAAAAAAAGAACAAAAACATTTAAAGTAAGAACCATGGAAAATTAACGCGGGAACAAAGGAAAAAGTTAAAAATTTAAACAACAAGAAAAGGAACGTAAGAGATGTAGTCTTCGCAAGGAGTTCATGTAAGTTCTGGCATTCCAATAATTTGCTTACCTCACAACGTTTTTGAGGCTTTATCTAGTTCTGGGCGTATAAGAAGATGTGCTCTGTATTCATGAAGCCGGAATTACAAATTTTCCATATACTAGATGGAAGGATGTCAATTTCAGGAAGAAAATGTGCCATGCTGTCATGGCCTGTTTGTAGTCTGAAGTTTGCCACAGCCTTTTCATGGGGCTTTCGACAAACCTTTTTCCAAGTGTCTCGAATGTTAGTCCAGGATTTGAATGTTGATTTTGTTGCCTGGTAAAGAGTATCTACTAATTTCTCAAAAATATAAAAATATGCTTTTTAAGTGACTTTGAAGGAAGTTGTTTGTTGGCTTGTGGATCAAGTGTTCCTCTCTTGGATAGCAAATTTGCCGTCGATACCCACATGTGAAGGGATCCATGTTTTTCTATCCTGCAGTGGAATGCTGGGGGATTATCTTGCGTCAAGTTTTCAGAAATTAAGATGGTAGTCATTGAGGAGAACGTCGATATTCAAGTAATTCAAGAGACAAAGAAAACAGTGCAGTAAATATTGAAAATATAAAAGCAATGTTTTCCATATGTAGTTTTTATTCGTGCCACATTAAGCAACAACCAGACTTCATTTTAATTGGTTATATTTCACCTTTTGAGCTTTACTTATATACTTTATGAAGATACCTTTTTATTTATAGTATTCCTAGACAGCTTTTCAAATTTTCACATGCCATTGAATTTCATTTATATTTTTTCACATTTTACAGAATTGATTATAAAGTATTTCAACATATTACAAAGGTATTTTGACCTAATAATTATATTATATTAATTTATTTCGTCTTTAAATGAAAGTTAAAATAAGCAATTAACAGTAACATAAGTACATTATAATTTTTTTATTCTTCGTAACTAAATTGAAATTGCACTGACTTTCAAATATTTTAAATACATACATTTTCCCCATAAAAATTTGCATTCTCCTCTTCCCACCCCCGTTTTGAATAATTATTAGATGAGAATATATATATATATATACATGTATATAATATAATCATTATTATTTCAAATTCAATTCAGAAGATCATTGTTTTAACATATTCCTTCAAGATAATTTGAGTTAGTTTTTATAAAATATCTGTAATAAACAAATCAAATTTAATCCAAAATGACGATTCAAGGAAATTCAGGCATCATTCTGGAAATATATCAGACAGTCTTTTTTTATAAGTTTTATAAATTGACCTACAATAGATAATTTATTCATAAATGAATGATGAGTGATATCTGGTACCAAAACAACCTGTGGTCAAATGTAAACAGATGTATTTTCATGATTTATGCTGATAAATATTGCAAATAAATACTCCAAATCTGTTTCGTGCAACTATAAAGCGCAATGATCAAAATAAACATAAAATACAGAACTGTTTTGGTCAAAAACACTCGTAGAAGGGAAAGACTAGCAAAAGGGTTTGCAGTCTCAAGCAGATCTTGATTTTTCAAAATAAACTCCACTTCCCCAGACTTCATATAATCCTAGATGGCTTTCCTTTCTGAAAACTGCCATGAAACGAACGGATCTAGAAGCCACCTGTGTCTTCGTGGAATGCATTTCCGGTTTCTTCGTTTGCGTTCTGGTTTCCAAAATATTCTCTGTGATTGTGGCATTGAAGAGGTGTGCATTTTTCGAAAATGCATCACTGAAGTTTGACTAGAATGTAAGGGAAAAAAATATTCCTACGCACATTTTACAAATGGAAACATGTTGTTGAAAATACCAAAATTTTTTTATGCGTCTCTGCATTTATTTTTAAAATCAGTTGATTTTTAGGGGGTGGAGAAAGATTTGCGTTCTTTTAAGCTGCAATTCCTTTTTTATCAAATATACTTTATTAGCAAGTTATGTTTAATTGTAACTTAAGTAAAATTTAAATATAAATTTGACTTTTAACAGTCAAATTTATATTTAATTTTTCTGAGATATCAGTGCAATTATCTCTCTCTCTTCTATGCATTTATTTTTATCATCTACATTAAGATAGCTAACCCCTCTGAAAAAAATACGAGACAGCCCATTAAAAAAATTTAATCATCTCGAATTCTCATCAATTCCTTATCTATGTACAGATGATTAAGTATCGAACAAGTTGAAAATGACCAATTCAGTCAGAAGTATTTTTGTTTTTTATTTTATTGAATACAGCTATCTTTTGACTTTACGAAATATACTTTATTTGTTTCTACACTATAGAGGCTAGTTACAATCAATTTTATAAGTTAGAAAAACCGGAAGTGGGTTTTGATCTACCAGAAGGGGCATTAATTGCTCAAATCTATCATGGCGAGTCTGATAACTCAAATATACGAATGTATTCTATAAACTTTTTTATATATTTACGTTATTTTCTAAGGATGTACTAAAATATTTCTTATTGCATGAATTTTTTGAGTTATGGCTTGTTATTTAAATATAGTTTCATAAAAAATATTATATTTCTTATAGTTTTACTCAATCAGCTCTAAATTTTCAATTTTTATAAAATTTCAAATTTTAGTACATTTTCTAGATAATATACCTGTTTTTTTTTCGTATACTTTTACTAATATATGTTTATTACTTTTTTCTCTACTGCTTTGAGTTTTTCAAAATATTGCTAAATTTCATTTATAATTGTGATTTTTGTAAATTCAGGCAATTTATTTTAAATTTTGATAGTTAAATAGTAATATTTATTGGTATTGAGTCCTAAAAGAGCATTTATAATGTTTTAGTATGCTATTTTGTTAAAAAGTACTCCGAACGTGTTCGGATACCTTAAGCTTTCAAAGCTAGTGAATGTTGATTTCAGTCAAAGCTATTGTATAATCATCATTATATAAAGCAGGTAAAAATTATATGCTTTCGGTATTGCATTTCTTTAGAGTCACAACCAATGATACCATCACAATTTTAATATCTTAAACAATTAGCTGACTTCGAAAGAGATCGTATGGTAGAATTGTATGAAGCTGGCTAGTAGCACCGAGCAATAAGTAGCCGTATTGCTCGTATAGACATAGCTGCATAAAAGTGCTAAAATAGCAAGAAATTCATAGTCGGAACGAAAGCTTTGAAAAGTTGAGAAGTATGAAAATAAAGCAAGATTGGATGACTGTGCAAAAGATCCAAATTGTTCCAAGGACATCATTGTCCATTGCCAAACGTTGTATTACCTTTTCCATCCGCATTGCCGCATCCATTATCTCACGGTAGTTAATTGATAGGCAGTGGCTCACTCAAGGGGGGGGGGGCTCGGGACCGGACACCACCCCCGAAAGCCTTTGATTTTTCTCTCGATTGATTACAATCCTATGTATATAGTACGTAAAATTAAATTAAGTATTTGTTATTAATAATTAATTTTATTAATTTATGCTAAATATTCATTCACTAATTAATTTTGTACTGCTTTTTGTTCCCGCAAATTGACAAAATCAAAAGAATATGTTGGGGGGGCGTATTGGAGCATGATAAGAGACTGGTGGACTTTCGACCCTGGATTCCCCTCCCCCCTGAAACATTCTTGTGTGCACTACTGGTAACAGGTTACTCTTACAGTAACCAAACAATCGTTTGCTTTAAACTCAAAAAAATCGGCGCAGTCATTTGGAGTAGTATTGGGGCCCAACGTCAAGACTTTCAACAAACAGGCATCACATAGTGTTCAGAACACACACACAATAAATCTTCCCTCTATCTTAGAGCAGATGACTTTCGTCTTGATATGTGGAAGATTCGATACCAGCAGGCTTCGATAATCATTGTTTTACTGAGACATAGAACTAATAATTTCGGTATAATGTTGTACAACAGCGAATGGATTTCTTCTGCTGTTAACAGCTTCAAAATCTGAACGATATATTGATGACATTTTGAAAACAGTTGAAATATCCTTATGGCACGTCCTTTGGATTCCATCTAAAACAAGATAATGTCATGTCCCATACGGCTCACATATCACTGAATCGATACAGTACTGTTGATAATTTCCTTGCTCAACAGATCCAGGTGAAGTCTACCATTCTCATAACATACCGCAATACGTCATCAGTCATATTCTTCTGATTTTATCGACTGTCGAGAACGAAAAGCAATAAATAATTAGCATTTATTAATAAAATTAATTGTTAATAACAAACATTTAATTAAATTTTACGTACTATATACATAGGACTATAATCAATCGAAAAAAAATTCAAGGACTATGGGGGGGGGCTCCAGATTTAGGGAACCCCACGTGTGCGCCACTGGTGCTGTGCAATCACATCGCTCACAGGGCTAACGGTCGTCTTGGATTGTTTCTAAGCATCAAGTAAAATCCACTTTTCGTACGTTTAGTGTATTTTTTTAATTCAAGTTCACAAATTTCAAACTTAACATCTTCATTCATTTTTTTTTTTTTTTTTTACTTTCAAAGGGAACAATTATTTCATTTTCAAAAAATTCCGTTTTTCTTTTATTTTAATTAATTTTCTGATAATTACGTGGTGACTGCTGCAAGAAGAAAGTTTTAGGAAGGATTGCTTATCTTTCTATTCATAAATCAGGGCTCCAGGTGAATGCTTCACTTTCCCTTTCTATCCTCCTTCAGAACTCATGTGCAGTCTCTGATGCCCCCCACCTGTCGTTTCCTTCACATTTAGCCGTAAATGTTGAATTTGTGGTCTGTTGCCTTTGTGTAGAAAACGCTTTTATGACACTCTTTATTCTAGCCCAGGAGTTGGCAAACCAGGGCTTGTGAACCACATGTGGTTCTTTGCATACATTGTTGAAGCCCTTTAAACTTCTGCTCCTAGGTGTTATTAAAAAAAGCCTTTCGGCTAAAAAGATTGATTTCCTTCTTCTTTTCCTTTATAATTATCTACTCAGAAAGAGAAAAGATCTGCTCTTTGCAGCTACATCTAAACATTTTACTGGCTTAAAACAGCAACTTCTGCGTTAAAATTTTTTCCATTAACACATTTTAATAAGAATCAGCGAAAATATTAGAATGAGTTCTAAAGCAGTAAAAGTACCAGTCAGTACCAATTTATTGGTAAAGATAACACCATAGAAAGACACTCCTATAGCATTTACTTGTTTGCATGCATGAGTTCTCGGGAGCATCTATGAATATATACTTAGAGATACACTTAAATCACCTAAAAAAAACCATTACGACTTTAATGGCATGTTTAAAGGTTAATTAAACAAAATTTCAAATGTTTTTTAAATGCAAGAACAATAAAAAAATTTTTTTATAAAAAGTCGGTTTCAACTATTAGAGAAAACATAAGTACTAGAATAAAGCACTAGGTATTATTGGTACTGAAATACAAAGCTTGAAAATTTAGCATCAATGGCGCACACAAAAGGGCCTGATACCACCCATATATCCCTTGATTTTTTCTCTCTCTCGATTGATTATAATCTTATGTATATAGTTCGTAAAATTTAACTAAGCATTTGTTATTCATATTAATTTTATTAATTAATGCTAATATATATATATATAATATATATATATATAATATATATATATATATATATAATATAATGTAAAATTTAATTAAGTACTTGTAATTAACAATCTATTTTATTAATTAATGCTAATTATTAATTCAATAATTTATTTTTTACTGTTTTTTGTGAACAAAATCGACAAAATCAATTGGTGTTGTCTTGAGGTATGATACGAGTTGGGGGACTTTTGACCATGGACCCCTCCCCCCCCCTTCTTGAAAAACTTTTTGTGCGCTACTGGTATCCAATGATTATAATATTTTTGTAGAAAGCTTTTCATCCAATTCTTATTATTATAAAAGTAATTCAGAAGAGAAAAAAAACGCATCAAGAGGTCGCACTTTTCTCAGGGTTCTAAGAATGAGTGGAAAATTAAATGCATATCACTTTTCATTGCTTTATTAAAAAGTGAAACTCTGTTTAATTTTTTCGAGGTTATTCTATTTGGATTGCTTGTCTTTAGAATGAAAATTTAGCTCAATTATTATAGCCAAACTATTACATAAAAAAAATCACAACTTAATTACTTAAAAGAAGTCGTGTCACTGTATCTGTACATCTTCATGATGTGTCTAAGTTCATTTTAGTGTGTCATGATGTGTCACTGTTCATTTTAGTAATTAATAAAACTATTTTTCTGGAATGTTTGTTATGCATTTAAAAATAAAAATAGTATGATCTGGGGTTGGTTTTCCAGGCATTGTATATGTAGTACTTTTTAAGAACTGAATTACCACAGAGACATTTATGTTGGAAGCATTTCAAACTTTCTAAGAGAATGATAGGTTTCTAAGTAAATTCGTTTCTAAAGAAGTCCTCTGAACAGACTATAAATTCTAAGAAAATTACATTTCTCTTATACAACCCAATAAATGGGTCATAAATCATCATTTATCAATGAGAGGCAGGAAAATGTCATGTATCCTTCGCAAAAAGACGAGTTTTTTTGTTGTTGTTTTTGCAATTGTCATCCCAAATTTACTGTTCTGACTTGTTTAATTATTTCTAAAAAAATAAAAATTAAGAATACGATAAAGAGCATTAAAAATGAATGTTTCTCTGGATTTACTTTATAAATTCGAATGCAAGTTTTCAGGTCTTTAATAAATATTTCAAAATAATTTCAAAAACCAGAAAAACAAAATTCAAAAAAAAAAAAAAATTCTAGTTATTATTTTTTTAAATATATTTTATCATAACAATTAAAAAAAAAAAAGCAATAATATAAATTTAAGAATAAAGGTATGAACAGAGCATAACTTGCATTTCATTGGGATATTCGTGATTTCTTTGTCAACGGAATCCTTACATAGAAGAAGGAGGAACTTTTAAACATCAGGTATATCTGAATCCACCAACCTTGATTTATGATGCACTCCGGTTGTAGTAACTGTTCTTTTACTTGACTTGAGAGCAGACTTTCTTTTCAAAAGCATTGTCTGGCTAGAAATGAAGCCTGGTCCACCTGGTCACCTTTCTCTTCAAGTATATCACAGAGTTCGATTACCTATCAATCTCTTTCAAACTGGTTCCACAATTTTCCTTTGCACTTATTTTGATTGATGGAGATCAGTTACAAAAGAATCTTTGTAATCTCTTGTTTGAATAAGTAAAATGTCAGGGAAAGAGCACACACGTGTCCTTAGCGGAAGGTGCACATGTGTCCTTTCTTGAAGAGGGGCGTTAAAACGATTTTTTAGTTATTGTATCTATAAGCGTAGTATTTTATCACACATTTGATATTGTACCACCTCCCATTGTGTATAATCTCTCAGTTTGAAGACAAATGACTTGAATGACCTTGAAAGGTTGTTCAAGGCATTTCTTCTCTGAAAATCTTAACCTACGATCTTAGATATTGTTATCGTCACATTCTTCCGCAGGGGTGGGGAAATAGAGGCCCGCGTGCCACACATGCAGGGACGTCTTAAGGCATGGGCCCTGGCTCAGGACCTCGGCTTCGAGGAAGGCCTCAACAAAGTTAAGATCCAAACAATTTTAATCTTTAACTGTTATCCCCAGACATATTCTTTGAAAAACTGCATTATTTTATCCGTATCTAGGCCTGGGACTATCTGATAAGCACCATTTCTTACTATTTGCACCATTAAATCGAAAAGTGGCTGTCGATAGATTTGGTTTATGCCTACATCTTTGAAATTTTGAGTTACGCACCTTTATTTGTTTACTGATCAGTTTCTTACGCGCTCGAGTATTTGACACAACGTATCATACAAAGAAAATAAATTTAATTATTCAGAAAGTGGATAAAGGTGTCAAGAAAAAGGATATTGCTTTAAAATTTGGTATTCCTCTAAAAAGCTCATCAACTTTTATAAAAATCGAGAAAAGCTGCAAAAATATGATTCATCATATTTTTACTCAGAACGTTTAGGAACATGTGTCTATGAAGATGTCGATCAAGCAGTTTCGAAGTGGATACATACAATGCGCGATAAAAATATTCCGATCTCTGGATCTTTCGTAACAGGGAAAGCTCTTCAACTTGCGAAGGAATTGGAATATGACAAATTTCTAAGTAGCAATGGATGGCTAGAAAAATTTAAGAAAAGACATGGAAAAATACGCCTGCAGGGATTTTGGCGCGTTGCAAAAATGTGAGGCGTATTATGAAACAAAACATTTTTTAAACAACAACAACAACAAAATCTCAAACAAAATTAACAGATTTTATGAGTAACTGAATTTAAGGATCCATGTGGTAATGTATGCTTAGAAATTCTAGTTATAAAGTAATGTATGTTTAAAATTGCTTGCATGCTTTAAATTAAAAAATGTCCTTAAAATTCATTAATTTAAAAAAAAAATTATTTTTTTAATATTGAAAATATAGTGTATTCTCGATTTTCTTTTTTCTTGTTTCCCTTGCGGTTTTTATTTCTTTTTTTTGTGATGGGTTAGATATATAAAATAAATAGATATTAATTTACAAAAAGGTGTGAATAATTGCTTTTTTTCTTAATATATAGTGTTAAGGAATTTAAAATTCGTTTTATGTGGTTCATAATGTTTACTGAAAGATGAACATCAATATAACGAATTTTCCACATAACGAACTTTTTTTTTTAGGAATTTAGCTACTTCATTATATAGCGGTTGGACTGCATTTGAATGAAAATTTTTGTTCGAGGGTAAGTTGAAAAATAAGTTTCCCCTGTCGACTGTGGTCAGAGTTGTGTATGAAAGTCAAAAAATAGAATGAGACATTAAAGATATGACATACCTTTATTTTTCCACATAGGTACCAAGTACATTGAGACATTTGTCATATCGCTTAATAAGCTTCAAAAAGCCCTCCAGGAAAAAATCAGGGCTTTGCATATGGAAGAAGCGTTGAATGGCTTGTTTCACTTCAGTATTGCTTCCAAAGCGCCTTCCCCGAGACTTTTCTTCAAAGCCGGAAACAGATGGAAGTCGCTTGGTGCGAGATCAGGACTGTATGGCGGATGGTGTAGGCGCTCCCAACCAAGAGTTGCAATATGGTTTTGCGTTGCCGTCGCCGAATGTGGTCTGGCATTGTCATCCAACAGCAGAACGCCAGATGTGAGAAGGCCAGGCCGCTTTTTTCCGAATTGCCTCTTTCAATTTCGACAGGGTGTCACAGTAGCACGTAGCATTGATGGTTCCAACCTCCAAAAAGTCCACCAACAAAACTCCTTGGGCGTCCCAGAAAACTGTGAGGAGCACTTTACCTGCAGAGGAGTTGTCTTGAACTTCTTTCGGCAGGTGATGACGGATGTTTCCACTCCATAGATGCGGCCTTCGATTCTGGCGTGAAATGGTGGACACACGTTTCATCCCCCGTCACAATCCGAAACAGAAAGTCATTGCCATCTTCATGGTAGCACACGAGATGTTCCAGGCTGACCGCCATGCGTTGTTCCTGGTGTGTCGAGGTCAATTGTCGGGCACCCACCGTGCTGACACTTTTCTGTATCGAAGAATGTCGTGGATGATGTTTTGAGCTCGCTCATGTGAGATTCCAAGTTCTTCCGCTACTTCATCGATGGTGATACGCCGGTTCGCTCTAATCATGTCATCCACCTTCCCGACATTTGCATCTGTAGTGGCCGTGCGCGTCCGTCCAGCTCTCGTATGTCCTCCACTTGCTGACGTCCATCACTGAATGTGCGAAACCATCTCCGCACCATTTGCTTCGACATCACACCTGGCCCATAGACTTCCACGAGGCGGTTATGAATTTCTGTTCCTGATACTCCACGTGCCCATTCATAGCGGATAACCGCTCTCACTTCCTCCTTTGACCACGAATTCAAAACGCACCTTCTCTCCATACCTACCGGGGCTCAAATGAGAGGCTGGTCTCCGCTTTGCAACAGCGCCATCTGCTTGATTTGCAGCGACCTCTACCCAATGGTGTATCGGTGACTTGCGCGTTTTCCTGCTGTGTCGCCTTTCCCCATAGCCGTTCAACGCTTCTTCCATATGCAAAGCCCTGATTTTTTCTTGGAGGACTTTTTGAAGCTTATCAAGCGATATGACAAATGTCTCAACGTACTCGTACGAGAATAATAAAATAAAGGTATGTCATATCTTTAATGTCTCATTCTATTTTTTGACTTTCATACACAACTCTGACCACAGTCGACAGGGGAAACTTATTTTTCAACTTATCCTCGTATTTATTAGTATGTGTGAGATAAAATATACGCGGAAATGTTTTCTTATTTTTTTAGAAATTAGTTTTGTGACTCATTGCCAAAATATATAAATAACATTGATAATTAGTCAACACCCGTCAAGAATGAGTCTTCGGAAAGGAATAAGGGAGTATGACGAATTCTTTGTTAATTTTTTTTTCTAAAATGTTGTTTATTTCTTGTGAGTGAATAACACAGACATATTTGTAGGTGATAACTTTTAATCCCGATTTTGTTTTAATATTTTTGAGAATATTTGGCAAGTTTTTTTGCTTGGAAGATATACAGTGAAATTTTGTCTATTTTCCAATTCTTAATTTTTTTAAAGTTTGTGTAATATATCAATTTCTTTTAAAAAAATCAGTAGAGAATGGGCTAACAAATACTTAAATTTGACACCAGTGTAAATGGTAACAGTTTGCTTCAATTTGTGTGTGTGTAACATGAAGAATTTATTTTAATTAATTTAAATTGCACTTGTTAGCTTTATATTATATAAAAAAGCTACTATAAGAGTAAATTTAAAAAGTTCGCTTATAGTTCAAGGTTTATTTCTTTCCTTTTTGAACTTATTGGTACATACAGATTAAGACAAAATGTAAAATATATAGTAGTATTATTTTTAGATAAAATTTTTAAAAAAGCTATAGGGGGGGGGAACCCCTGTCCATCTAACGGTGGACCAGCCCCCATTATACAAATTCTTCTTCTTCATAAGCTTAACAGCCTTTTGCAGACCAAGGCTGACTAGCTGATCCTCCTCCAGTTGACCCTATCAGTCAAGATGACCTTCCATCGGTTGATTCCACTAGTTTGAGGTTCTTTTCAGCATCTTCTGACCATCGTGTAGGAGGTCGTCCTCTATGTCTCGTCCCTTCAGTTTTCGAAAAAGTTACTTTTTCATAGGAAAAGCATCGACATATCTGTACGAATGGCCCAGCCACCTAATACGTGATGCTTTTATAGTTCTCACAATATCAGTCCCGCCATGCTTGCCATATTTCCTGTAAATTTCGTGGTTGTAAATCATTCTTCATTCATTGTTCTCTTGAATAGATCCAAAGATTTTTCTTTCAAAAATTAGCAACTTTTCTTCTGCATTATTGAGGGTCCAACACTCAGTTCTACACAGAGCAAGGGACGTCTTAAGGCATGGGCCAACTGGGCCTGGGCCCATGGCCTCGACCACAAAGTGGGCCTCATCTCGCTAACGACTAAACCTTAATAAGGTCATGATTTGAATAATTTGAATTATCAAATGATTTTTTCCGGTTGTATTCTCCGAAAAGCGGAATATCGGACAGTATGTCTACTGGCTACATGTGATGACCATCGTCCATGCATAGGCCAAGGCCTAACACCATACATCCTCATTACACATTAAGTGAAAAGGCTGTAGGTAAGTTATGCACATTTGTTTGTTCCGGGTTATTGTTTGTAAAGAGTATTTAACAACGTATGGTATGTTCCGTCTTATTTAAAGAGTCATAGGTGGGGCCTACATTTTTTGAAGGGCCCAGACCCTACTTTTGCGTCGGGACCAGGGATTCAAGAAGTCTTAAGACGGCCCTGCACAAAGCAATAGCGCTTGATTAGTTTTTATATATGCTCAACTTGGTGTTTTTAGTAATAAAATTAGACTTGAATTTGTTTCTGAGGCCATGAAAACTTCTATTAATCGAACAAATTCTATTGTTTATTTCAATTTACAGATCATTGCTACTTAAGATCAGAGTTCCTAAGTAAGTAAACTGTTTTACAGTTTCAAAAATATGGTTACCGATCTTCAACTGAGACAAACCCGGATATTTATTAGTTGAAATCAAAAACTTTGTTTCGACCGCATTAATAACAAGTCCCATCTTCTTTGACGTACTCTCAAACGCTTCAAAAGCGTTGATAACAGAGCTTTTGAATCTTCCAATGATATAGATATCATTGGAAAAGTTAAGAAGTTGGACAGTTCTTTGCAAAATGGTAACACTAGGTTTAAGCCAGAGTCTTAAATGGTCTTTCCCAAAACGATGTTAAAGAGTAGGCAAGAAAGGTAGTCCCTGTCAGAAGCCTTTTCAGTAAAAAATGGTTCTGAGAGAGATTTGACAAAATTTTTATTTTACAAGAAACTGGTTTTAGAGTTATTCTAGTGAGACTGACCAACTCATTGCGCAAATTATACAACTCTTTTATTGATAAAATATTCTCAAGCAACGCCGTCCCTCACATTGTAATGACGTTTCAATGGAAACTTGCGAAATAATGGCAGTATAGTCAAGTTAGAAACATTTTTAGCGATAATTTGTGGCGATTTGTGATCATGTGGATGCTTCTGGAAATTACTGGAGAAATCTATAATATCACGATTTATGACGAAAGTAGATTTTTCGAGAAAGCCCTGGAAGATATGAGGGACACCCTAGGCAAATCGTTCTTGCATTCCTCTTCATTTAAATTCAGCTCTTTACGTTCCTTTTCCTTTCTTTACCTTATATATAAATAAATTTATTACAGCATCACGAAAAACTTTAAAAATTTATACAGGAAATACGTGCTTACCTTCCGTTTTACAGAAGAATTATTGTGGCGCCTCGTAGACACATTGAAACTTCTCAAGTGTTATTTCTGGAGAACGACTGCTCATGATAGCAGAAACACTCTCGTCGTTATCTCAAGCACCTTGAATGCAAATCTATACTTCAAATGAGTAAATGAATCTGCTGTGTAGCCATTCACAAAAAGGTGTTTTACAACAGGCAATATTCATCCTCATATCGCTGTCAGCTGTTACCTAACATACTCTACTGTGTGTTGACATGATATCTTGGCTTGCTGGATCATCCAATCTTTCTCTGATCGAGCACGTATAGGATATGACTGGACGATAAATTCAACGCCATCCACAAACAGCAATAACCGTTGCTCATTGACGAATCCAGGCAACAGGCACAGAACACCTTGCCACAAAATGATTAATCCACCTATACACAGATAGGTGGATTAATAGGTGG